>QANY01003053.1:368464-441263 GCA_003255025.1 Datisca glomerata | reverse complement strand
ATATATATATATATATATATGACCCACTGTAGTCTGTGCCACATTGCAATGCCGTGAACTACTGTAGTGTCATGAGGCACTTTAGAGTCCCACGCATCACTGTAGTGTCGTGTGGCACTAGAGTGTGTTACGTGCCACTATAGTGCCATGTGACACTACAGTGTGTCGTGTCAATCCCTGATTCAAAAAGCAGTGATTGACATGTGGCAGTCCAACATACCACGTGGTAATTTTTCAAATTTATTATTTATTTTAATCAGATAAAAATAAATAATAAATCTTATTTATTAACTCCATTATTACTCTACTATAAATATGAAATTTCACTCTTAATAATTATCGAATATATTTATAGAGTAGTCTTGTATAGTCCATTGATACAATCAATTCCTATAGTTGGTAAAAATTACCATTTTACCCTTATAGTTATCTCTTGATCCTTAAGTACCATGAATTCACTAGTGAATAGTCAATTTATTATCATATTATAAATTTGAGCTCAATAACCATTCAGTCCCAGAATTAACACTTACGGGAACCAATATAAGATCCATTAGGAAAGCTTAGATTTTAAATCTTGTAAGATCATGTTCTCAGCCATGCATGTCACTGAATCTCCAAAACAAAAGTCACTAGCATGTTTTACAAACAAACCTTAACGAGTGAATCTAAAGATCCAATAGACATGTATAGGAGTTCATGACTACTCAGGATTTAGATGGATCTACATATGATAATATATTTGATGTGTATTAAATCTTTATGATAAACGGTAAATTAATAAAGATATTAATTCACATTGGTCATGTCCTATATAATCTAATTATATAAATTATATTCATTAAGATGTTTATCCACATTAGCGATCCGGATATAGATCACATACATTCAAAATGCTTTGTGAACCCTACTAGCAACCATTCATTAAAGATTTCATATTTTAATATGTTGCGGACTATTTTATTCATTATCTATGATTTTAATTCTCTCGTACTAATACAAGATCATAATCTCAATAATGAATATGAAATTTTCATATATTTATATTAATTATTCAATAATAATTAGGATAATACAATTCTAAAAAAATGTGCTTTTACTCTTTCCAAATAAAATGTCTTTACACATGCTTTGAAAGCACTATGCCCAACAACCATCTGGTCCAGGAGCTTATTAGTTCCTAGATAAAAAAACAACACTCTTAACTTCCTCTAAATTGATATTGGAAGATAACAAAACATTATCCTCCCTATTTACAATATTATTCACATGACTTATGACCCAATCAATATTAGAACTAGGTAATTATTTAAAAGCATCCTTGAAAGAAAACTTAATAATATCTATAAGCTTATTCTCATCTTGGTGCCAAATATTGTCATTATCCTTAAATCTTAATATACTACTAGCCAATCTTCTTTTAATAATTGATTTATGAAAAAAATAGCATTCCAATCCTTAGCTTTTAACCAGTTTATTCTAGTTTCCAAATTTTGTTCATATTCACAGAAATGTCCATCTTCTGTTTTCTTTCCTCTATTTCCTCCTCTAACATGGACATTTCTTTCTTTAATAGGCTAAACTTAAGGTTAGGATTTCCTCTTAAGTTTTTATTCCATAATTTAATATTAGACTTACACCCTTTAAGTTTAGAGATAAGATTACCCATCCCTCATCCTGAACCATAACAATTCTAACTATTAGATATAACATCCTCTAAAGCCTCCCTAACATCCACTTGGCTTAAAATTTAAATCTTCTGGTTGATTTAGGATGTTTCAGCATATTATGATATGATCCAATATTAGGAGGGACCTGTACTTGTAAATAAAGGAATAAGTCTATAAAATATTCATTGATAATAACTCTATCCAACCTTTCATGGATAAAGTTCCCACCTTGCCTCATTTCTCCAAGTAAAGTAATTTCCTTTAGCATTAACATCTATGAGACTGCAAGAATTAATAAAATCATAGAACCTCCTAGTCCTATTAAAATCAAAGCTATTTCCACCTAGCTTTTCTTGACAAATAGAATTGCAAGATAATATATTATATTGTATAGATTGCTCCTACTTCTAAAAAAAGAAGGCAGAACTTTTATAGTTGGATTACAAAGCTAGGTTAAGGAAAAAATAAAAAAAGGTGGAAAGCGTAAGCACGAGAAAGAGAGCAGTGGAGAAAACATGCAAAGGGAATCAAAATGGTTAGAGAGATAATGATTATTGTCACAGATAAAACAAAGTGTTAAGCTGCCATTGAGAGGATGCCACTGAGGTAAGTAACAAAACATGTAGTCCACCTTTGATTACTTGTGTTTCCTCTCTTCTTCTTCATTTTTAACTGCACCCCCTTAAACGTAGGGGTGTTGACAACACACCCAGTTTATCTCTGAAAATCTGAAATCTTGAGTGAGAGAGAGGCTTTGTTAGGCAGTCAACAGTTTGGTCTGAAGATGGTACATATCTAATCTTTAACTCCTTGCTAAATACTTTATCTCAAATGAAATGTACATCAATTTCAATGTGCTTAGTCCAAGCATGATAGACTGGATTAGAAGCTTGGGCACTAGCACTTAGATTATCACACCAGATGATAGGCACTCTGTCTAGTGAAATCTAAACTCACTTAGAAGTGTTTGAAGCTAGGTTAGTTTAGCTTCTAGGAGAGCTAGAGCCTTGTACTTTAACTCTATGCTAGACCTTGCAACAACATGTTTCTTCTTTGAGGACCAGGACACTAGAGTGTCACCAAGTTAAACACAGTATCCATCCAGTTATCTCTTGTCATCTAGGAAGCTTGTCCAGTCTGCATATGAGAATCCAACTAAATTAAGATCTTCATTATGTTTAATGTGCAGTCCTAGGTGCATTGTTCCCTTTAAATACCTTAAAACTCGCTTGACATCTTGTCAATGAGTTACAATAGGTGATTGATGAAAGTGACTCAGCTTGTTCATAGCAAAGGCCAGATCTGGTCTTGTATTAGTTAAGTATTGAAGTGCACCTATGACCTCTCTGTATGGTGTTGGGTTAGCAAGATGTTCTCCTTAGCTTAGTGAAAGTATTTGACCAGTGGCAATAAGTGAAGGACATGGTTTGACATGCTCCATCTCCATTTTCTCAAAAGATCCTGAATGTACTTAGTTTGAGTTAAGTACAACCCAATTTCATCTCTGATAGCTTATGTTCTGAGGAAATAGTGTAAGGATCCTAGATCCTTTAAGGCAAATAAAGAGTTCAGCTTGGTGATGAAAATTTCCAATAGCTCTTTGTCATTACCTATCATAATTATGTCATCTACAAAGATGAGGAGCCTGAGAATCTTAGTCTTGGACCTGAAAAAAATAGAGAAATGTATCCCTTTGAGTTCTAAAAATTCCATTTTAGAATAGTGTTCCTTAGTCTAACAAACCATGCCCTTGTACTTGTTTTAACCCATAGATTTCCTTGATGAGTTTACAAACATGTGTAGGCCTTTTTTTATCCACAAACCCCTCTGGCCGGCGCTTATAAACATCTTCTTCTAGGTACCCATTCAGGAAGGCATTGTTTATGTCTAGTTGTCTCACACTCCAACCCTTTGAAATTACAATAGTGAGAATCACTCTGATGGTTGAAGCTTTTATAATTGGACTGAAGGTCTCTGAGTAGTCAATGCCAGGGGTTTGATGGAAACCCTTGCAACTAGTCTAGCCTTGTACCTTTGTAGGATTCCCTATGCATTGTGCCTTACTTTGTACACCCATTTGCTTACTACTACATTGTACCTTGATGAGTAGGGAACTAGGCACCACGTTATGTTTTTTATTAGAGCATCCAATTCAGTTTGCATAGCTTCTTCCAATGTCTGCTACTTAAGGCCTCACTAACTATTTGGGTTCAGTTTTTGTCAGATTTATTTGCTTATCTACTAAGCCAATATAAATTACCTTAGGCTTGTAGATTCCACACTTAGATCTGATGAGCATGTTGTGGCCTACTGCTTGATGGCTTTCTACATTTCTTTCCATGTTCTCCTGCACAACTTCTTTTTTTATTGTGAAGATAAGCATTTTCTATTGCACTTCCTGATATGTGACTTGTCACACTATTTTCTTGCTTAGTCTCATAGTAATGATTGTTATTAGAACTAGACTTAAATTTATAAGATGATCCGTCTTTGCTATATGAGTTTGGTGTTGCTGAGTTGAAGCTTTGAGATTGGTTTTGTACCACTGCAAGAAATATGACATTCTACAAGAGGTAGAAACCCCTATGAAACGTAATCCACAGGGTTCTCGCAGTGCCTGTGACAGCCCCTCATATTAAAAGTCCACATTTTTCGTAAGGCGCAATGCCTCTTGTGAAAAACCTTATACTCTCTCACTTTTTATAGGATTTTTTTACTCTTGTAGAACGTTGTTTAATAGGGTTTTCACACTTCTGTTGAATGTATTCAACATGTGTTTTTTAATACTTGTGAATTAATATTCACAAGTATTTTTGTATCATATTAAATAAGATAGCATAAGCTTTTTTTAACACCTCATTGAAATAATTTTTTGTTATAAATTATGACTCATAAATAACTTTTCCTGACATTTTAAAAATGCTATGTTTTTTACAACCAATTTGTACGCAAGTGTTTACATATCTATTTTAGCATTCAAAATTAATACATTACTAGACTAAAAGTCATTCATACATCATTTCATTTTCAGAAAACATCATCCAAAAGTATCATCCATAAGTATAATCCAAAAGTATGAATACTTTGTCTACTAATACAATAGTATCATCATTCCTTTCAAAAATAAAAAGCATCTAAAAGTTTCACAGGCACTACAAAATACTTCAAATTTTCATTGACAGTTTCATATCTCAACTCTTCAAACTTTGATGTCATGTTGAAAAGCCTCAAATGATTGTAGGTCTTGCATGTTCCACATAAAAGAGACAATCATCTAGACAACAAATCTAGAAAACCCAAACTTTGATGCAATAAATGTATGATACTTCAGTTATTTTTCTCTAAGGATTGCATTAGAGGTAAACAAGATTATTAGACTTAAAGTACACTGCAAAGTAGAACAATTTGGTTAATTAACTTACAACATGCAAGATGCTTCTCTCATCCACTCCAAATTTCTAGCTAGCCTAACCTTCTCAACAGGATTTATCATTATCTGCGAATAAAAGTACTCTAGAGTAATCACAAAGAATGATGGGTTTACTAAAGCACACAGTAGAGATTGTGATTTCTATGGTCAATAGAATTTACTCACAGAAGAAGCACATAACTGGTCTTTCTTGATTTTTATAATATTTCCCATCTTGAATGCTGCAATACATTGTCATAAATAAGACAAATGAATTTGCCAACTATCGTATCTTTAAGACATAAGCTCCTGAACAATTTTGAGCATGAAGACACAAGTTTCTTGATCATCAAATATTGATTGCACCTGACAACATAAAAATGCAAGAATCTGAATAATATCTGCAACTCTGCCCATTGGTTGAAGAAAAAGTGTAAAAGATAGGTTCTAGACTATGAGGACTACAGTTTCTCTGATAGTTCATTCTGGCACCCATGATCAAATTTCATCTAGAAGAAATAGACACATACTGAAATGGATAAGTATCAAAAAGTAATAAAAATAAACTATAGATCAGCTAGAGATTCCAGCCTAGGTTTGAAGTTTTGGATACCATCTCATGGATCTCATTTGGTCTATTTAGAAGTAAATAAATCCTAGACTTTTAAGGACAAGGATTTACTCTTAAGTTCTTTTTGGTTTGTTTGGGATTTTGGTAGAATGGCCTATAGTAATATGGTGAATGACCTAAACAACAAAGAAATAAATACTAGAGAGATGGCTAAGTGATCATGGATGAAAATGGAAGAGCTAAGAACTTGGGCTACAATATAGTATCAACCAATTTGCCAACTTCAATTGCCAATCTAGCCAAGCTGCCTATATACTGTCACTGTGCATTTCTAAAAATAGTAGTATCGTAAAATCGGGCATCAAAAGACCTAAGTCATATGCATTATCCCTAACCCCAAACGAGAGTGCTTCAACTTTGGAATAATTTTTCTAGGCACACATAGTGCTTCAACTCTGGAATCCACTGGAGACCGGGCCAAAAAGACCAAAATACATCAACATCTTATCTAATATTCATGAAGATGTGGGATCTTTCTCTGATAGAGAAACATTTAATATATCTATGAAGCTAGAATGTAGTTAATATAGAAATAGTGTTTCGAATTTTTTTTTCATTTGCATGGGCATTGTAAAAATTATATGAATATATCTTTCTCTGATTCAGGCTGAATGAAAGTTCCAGACACTCAACTCAGGAAACACTGAGTGACAGAGCAAAGCCATATATTGAAGTAAAATCAATAAGGACCAAATGAACCATTAAGTTCTAATCTAGTTGTCAAAATGTTAATAGATCCTAATAGTTAATGTTAGTCTCTTTTAATCGGTACAATGTCCTAAAAATTTTCCACCTTCAAGCATGTTATCGAGTACCCACAGTCATCAACTCTCAGCGTAGGGGTTGGGGAGGAGGATGTTATGGAAATTAACACTAAGAAACCTAAAATAAGATACTGAAACCATGTCTGGCCAATGCCTTATAAAGCATCATACTTTTTAATAGACTCATAAGTGATTAGACGTGAAGAGAAATTTTTGGATAAGTAACTTTTAACTGGTCTGAAATAATCAGAGAGGCCAAAATCAATGACCTTCATTGGAGCATTCTCATCTTTGTGGTAAAAAGAAAGTTCTGGCCAGTCATGTTGAAAGAGTTATTAGATATAAAATACAATAAGAATGTGCAAAATACTCGGATGCTAGATTGTCAAAGAACAAAATTGTTAGCAGCAAATCTTTGTACCTCAGGCTTTAGATCACGATGCACATCAACTTGAAGATGACAAAAGGCTGCCACACTCAACATCTGCACAATTATAGTTTTAGCATCTTCTTTTGTATATCTTCCTCTGCAAAAAAAGGAGCAGTTTAAGTGAATCAAATTTGAGTCATAAAAGGGTGAAAAAAGTAAACTTTCTATATTTACCTTGATATTATATTGTCCAGTAGTTTTCCACCTTCACACAATCTGACACAACAAGAACTTAAACACATTATTTCCCCTACCTTTTCCCCTAATACAAGTACTAAAATGGAAAGAGAGAACCAATCTATATACTCCATGACTACACAAACATTAATGGCATCTTCAAATGAGTCATAAATTTGATCATATTCTTATACCCAGATAGCGCTTTCAAAATTTTAGTCTCCTTGCGAACATCCTCAATGGCTATTGTCGATGTCATCTGCCAATAATTATTTTGTATTATAAGCAATTAAGCTCGAATCAGCATAATACTATAGCAAGCAATAATTTTCATGTATGAACAAAGTCGCAAAGGAAACTCCTTAGCTTTGGAAATGATTTTCACAGCCACTAGAGACAGAGTCAAAAAGACTGAAATACATCAATAACTTATCCAAAGTATTACTAAATTGAATTAAAAATCCAAATATAAAAACCCAATCTTTTTTTTTTCTCTCTATCGTGTTATATTAATGAAAAAAAATCCAAAAAAAATGAAACTACCTTTTATTTACAAGCTTTGCTAAGAGACCCAAATGAATGAGCGAGATTAGGGTAAACATATGAAGAAGAATCAAAATCATAACGCCTTTCAGAGGAACATGTGAAGCCATGAACGCCAAAGCCAAAACCCCCATCTCTCTATTTTGTACAATAGACGTGAAGAGTCCTAGTCTCACAAATGAAATATGTGAAGAGCCTTCTCCACTCACTTGATCGTTAAAAAGCTAACTTTTAACAAGAATTTTTTATGGGGTTCATAATGACTATTGTTGTTTCAAGTTTTTTACAGGAGGAGACTATGAAAATTATATTTAAATCTTGTAGAATGTTATATTTGTTGTAGTGTACTGACTATTGCAGGTGTTTGACTAGATTTTGGAGTTGGAAAAATAGGGATGAGAGAGTTAGAGATGACTACTGACTCAGGTTGTTATCTATTATTCAGAAAAATTGAGTGAAGATAACATGTCTAGATATGTAAAACATGCCAGTTAAGCTAAGGCACTTAACCCTTGTGGGTTTCACTATACCATAGAAACATACATTTTGTTGAGTGAAATTGAAATTTGTCACTCTAGTAGAGCCTTAGACAAGAAAAACAACTGCAAACCAAAGGTTTTTAGACTTGTTTAATCTGGCTTTTTGTAGAAATGGTGTTGGTAGTCTGTTAATTAGGTAGATTGAGCTTTAAAAACCTCCCACCAGTACTTCAAAGGCATTTTGGCTTGAGTTAATAGTGTTAGGCCCATTTCTACAATATGTATGTGTTTACATTCAACCCTACCATTTTGGGAATATGTATAGTGGCACGAATGCTTAAGAATTATCCCTGAGGTTTGAGCAATTTCAGTGAAGGGTAGGTACTCTTACCAACAATCAGAGTAGACTTCTTTTATCTTCCTATTAAATTAATTTTCTGCCATATTTTTTAATTGAATGAAGCCATGAGTAGCTTTACTCTTATGTCTTAAAGGATAGATCCGAGTTTTTCTACAATGGTAATCGACAAAGTGTATATAGAATCTAAAACCAGAGGTTGAGATAACTGGAGTAGGGCCCCAAATATCAGTAAGTATTAGGTCCATAATATGCTTAGCATGAGAGATAGAGTTTTTAAAGGTAAGGCATGCGATTTATTGAGTTGACAGGAATCACAAAAGAGAAGATCTTCATTAAATTTCAGTGACTAGTTACATTGTTTGAGAACTTGAAGAAGGACTTTGCTTGAGGGATGACCTAGTCTCCTATGCCATTCCTCAACTTTAACAGAACTTAGACACTTGACACTAGGACTTGACTCTTGACTAGTATTGTTAATTACATTTATTGAAGAACTGAAACTAGATTTAGACTGACACTGTGGGCTGGTTGAAGTGGATCTTTGCTTGTGAAGAGGGATGTCAAGCTTGTACAATCCATTCCTAAGTTTCCCTTGCAACACCATTATTCCCGTCTACAAGTCCTTCATAAAATAACAATTTGAGTAAAATTCAACAAACAATCTATTACAGCAGTGAGTTGTGAAACATTAGCAAATTCTTAGTCATATTAGGTACAAGTAGTGTATTATAGAGCTTAATAGGTTTATCTTAATGAGAGAGTGAAGTTTAGTGTTACCGGTGTGAGTTATGACCAATTTGTTTCCATTAGCAACTGTGAGACTGTTCTTACCACTGTATTATGTCTTCTAATTTAGGTTGTTCACATCATTTGTGACATGAATGTTTGCACCATAATCCGCATACCAGGATGGATCATTCAAGGTGTTGGGAGAAGCAATGTAGCCCTTGAAAGGCTGAGCTGGTTGACCTCCTTTGGATTTTTCATTCTGAGCAGGTAAGTATCCCATGTAGTTTTAATCATATCTATTCTAATAAATGGTTGCTGTGTGACCTAAATTATCACAGACTTGATAGGTAAGCCTTGAGATACTGTTTGAGTTTCTTCCTCTACCAAAAGTCCTTTCCCAATTTACTCTGTAACCTCTTGAGTTAGAGTATCTTGAACCTCATCTCTGACCCTTGTTTCCTGAGAAGCTGTTATCTTGTTTGCTCATGGTCAAATTTGCAGTGGTTTGTGCAAGGTTTAGATTGACAGTTTGATAGGTGTTGAGTTGCTCCAATCTGCTTTCATTTTTAACTTTGACTATTCAAAATGTCATTAAAATATCCAGCTACTAACCATGGAACGGAGCTTCCTTGGATGGAATTAGACAACTTATCATACTAAATCCATCTCCCATTTCTTATCCTTATTCCCATAAAAATGTAATCTTACCCCACCCTTGAACACTCGTGTCCACAATATTACTAGTATTAATAGTACTAATAATCAAAATATCATTATTTCATTACACAATAATCCCACCAGACAAACCAACGAGGTCATCAATATGATAAAAGTCATACTTCCATCTTTGATGGAAAGATTTTGCTTTAATAGAACCTGTTTAATTTTTAAGAAGACAAGAAAATTAGATTTGAAATGTACTAGGACATCTTTCAGAATGAGAACAGTCAGGTTGTCACCCAACCTCTGACCGTTTCAAATGAGAACACTCATTGATTTAGGGATGGCTTATTAGGGAGAGCCATCATCCTCCCATCATTAGAAGAAAAATTAATTCCATCCCAACATTGTTTAGCATGTCCTAAACTTATATCAGTACATAAATCCTCTTTTTCAGTCCTAGGTCTCTTATTCCTGACTTGTCTAAAAATTACAGTCTGTCATATAAGAAGGTAACTCAGGATACACAGAATTAGACAAACTTATAGTGTACCTATTACTCCCTTGTTATTAAGACTGTTAGAGACCATACATGGATCATGCCCTGAGTTACTCTTATGAAAAATAGCCAAACATGTGTTGTTTCCTCTTTATTTTGCCTGCCTTGACTCAATTCTTGGTTATCTTGATTGATTCCTCTAAGAACCTTTACTTGGTTTTGTCACATTTTCTATACTACTCCTCTCCTAAGCAAAATCTAAGTTGATCTAATTAGGGAAAAGATTTGCTTATGGTCGAAGCCATTCACCAAACATATAATCATCCCCTTTTCTTCAAATCTCTCTTTAGTGGGAAGGATCTATTATCATGATAGATTACCCCATTTACAAAGCATAATTGGGTTAATCTTTTATATTTATATTCAACACAAATAGGAGTTTTATTTCTTCATTTAATCCACACTCCAAGGCATGAGGACTTTTTGATATCACTTAAGCTTCTTACCCTAACAAACCTTGCTGGAAATCCAATCAATGTGTAGTTGTCTATCTAAAAAATGTTACCCTGTCTTGAATCCAATCTCTAGGATATAAGATCTGTAGACAAATCCGCTTGGAGATCTTGGATTTGAGCCAAATAAGGGAACTATCGAAACTCATCTCCCCCATTTTGGTTCCATTTTCATACCTCTTCAGGTTCCCATTAAATCTCCATGGGATGTTGTTCTCTATCTTTTCCACCTTACTGTTAATCTTGAACGATGAGATGTTTTCTCTAATACCTTAACCTCCAGTCATTCTGCTAGCCCCTAATTTTTTTCTTAGAACATTTGACAGTGCCATAAAATTACAAATTCTATTTGTGACTAGTTTTCCAACTAACCACATATCTTGATTATGTGTTTGTTCTTGCAGGAGATCCTCAAGATCCAGGTTTCCAAAACCTTCATATAACAAATGAGGAGAAGTGATTGGTTTTGAGTTAGGCTTGCATTTTCTCCATGCACTGAAGCTTTGACAGAGCTTCAACGGAAGTTTTAAAGGTTTGGATGCCTCCAGATTTAGGCTTTTGATTATAGTAGAAAAAGATAACGGAGACGAGTAAGAAAAAGACATTCAAGTACGGGCCAAGTTCAACATCCTCTATGCATATAAGCTTTTGCAATGGGATTCAATGGAGGTTTTTACATGCCTTTGTATTATAAAGAATATACTATAGGACTTTGATTGTATGGGGGGATTCAAAATGCAAGCTAGATTTGAGGTCCTCATTTGCATGGAAGCTCTTGATGATGCATCAATGGACGTTTTGCTTGCCTCTGGATTGAGATGCATTTTCTCTTTGCGTCGCCTCTTTTTATAGGAATTTGTCACAAAATTTTGGATGTGAAAATCATACGCGTGGTTATTCATCACCGATTACTTTAGTGACCAATGTGTTGACGGTTTGATCGTGTGAGAACATGGATTGGACGACGCATTGTGTTCCCTCGCGGGTTTCCTCTTTTGGGAGATGAGATTCTCCATTTACAGGTTGTTTATTTTCTACTTTGGAAAGTCACTCACCGTCTTCGTTTGAACTACGCCTTCTCTTCATCTGCCCAGCCAACGGGGTAGCTAAGCTTTTCCCATCCACTCTCCTTTGTTGACTAACATATGGGTATTTTGCATTTATGTAAATTCTCTCTGTATTTGTATGGCTTAATACAGACACATTTGCATCAGACAACTAGTGAAGACGATGAGTCGTGTGGTTTTTTTCAAGGGCTTTTCTTCTTTTTATTTTTCTATGCCAAAGCTAGGGATCTTGATTGTGACACAAGGTCATTTTCTTGAGTTTGATGTGAGTATTGGCTATTTTATTTGAGTCACGGGCATGGTTCGACTAGCATTTTTTATAAGCTCACTTAGGCAAATAGGCTACTATAGGAAAATAAAGAAAAAAATGACCTAAAAAGTTATAATTTGCACAATTGGCCGAAATATATAATGGCTCATCCTTAAAACCTAAAACATATAGTAAATATAGAAAATTTCCCAATAAGGGACCCTCGCACCTCAATGTTACGTAGTTTAAATATATACTCTATGATATATAATAATATACTAGTATATTTTTACATACCATCAGTATATCACAGTATATTTATAATATATTTTTATATACTATTAGTATATCATAGTATATATGTAGTATATTTTTATATACCATCGTGGTGAAGGAAGCCGAGACCAGATCTGGTTGTAGTGATCAGGGAAGTAGTGACCAAATCTAGTATCGACGATACTATGAAACTCGATGCCAGTGAAGTTCATGGAGGTCACGAAATCGATAACGGATTTAATGTCGGTGAGAGATACGGAGATGATTGGAGGGTGATTTTCGATGAGGGAGAAGAAGTTGAAGCCGATGGAGTCGAGATATATCATTTTTCTTAGAAATTTGAATGGAAGTCCTGGGTGAGGGATGGTGGAGGCGATACAGAAATGGTTTTAGGGGTTATTGGGGTTGGTTTGTGAGGGAGGGAAATGGATGTTTTGGTGGAGGAATCTATGGGGAAGACAACGTTTGAAGGAGGAGAAATTGGAGAAAACTCATGGCTGAGCAAAAACTGCCAGAGACGAAGAAGAAGAGAGACGTGGAGCAGCAACAACCTGCAAACGAATAAAACATAATAAAACCTAAAAATATACAGTTAATTTTACAAGAAGGCAAAAACGTAAATGACCAAATAAAATCATAACTAACTAATAAAGTAAAGGGAGAATCCGACCCTATGTGTAAAACATAAAATTTAAGGACAATACAAAATTAAATTTTAAAGTAGTCCAATCCCCTATTTTTCTCTTTTTTATAAGTCTTTTATCTTGCATTTGCATCGAATAGCGGAATTATTCTCTTTTGTACGGACTAAATTAGGAGTACTAAAAAACTCTTAGGCAGTTAAATGAAAATTTGAGAGGAAATAGAAAGAAGTAAAATAAGACCCTATAGAATATCTTTCTACTTACCTCAAATTAATCTATTTTTTGTAAATGTGAATTCACTGGTTCAAGTATAGTTATGATGACAAGTGAGGTTTACGGGTGGTTTACCAATAATGGTTTGAGCAAGTAACTGTAAACTCTCTAAATTATAATATATATTTGACAAAAAAATGTATATATGATATTCTCATTTTCATTTAGAGATTTGGCAGACTGATGTATTTTGAGAAGCTCACATTATGCGGATTCTCCTTGAAAAAACTCCATTCAAAAGGAAATTTTACAATATAGTTACAATAGCATAAAATTTAGATTGTTAGGTCAGCACTTACGTGATAATTAAATAAGTTAAATCATCATCATTTAGCATGACAGATTGAGATTCTCTGTTATTAGTATGGCCGACATATTGAAATTCTTTGTCGTTGGCTCTGGTGAAGTTAATTCTGACCGTTCATATAAATTTAGACGGATCAAATATGACTAGATTGTTTTACATTAAAATATTCTTTTTACATTGATTATTATTTTTACTTTTTTCATAATTCATTTGATCCGTCTATATCTGAGATGGACGGATAATCCTTATCCATAGCATGACTAGTACAAAATTTCTTAGTTAAAAAAACAAGTATTTCATTTCTTGCTAAATGTTTCAAGCCTTATCCCTGTAGAAGAGTTTTCGAAACCAAACAATGAGTTCAAATAAGTGTTTCCCTCTATTCTACTTTTTTAAAGGAACTTTCTATTTCTTTAAAACTCAAGTTGGCAACTTGCAGCTATAAAATATGGCCCTGGCCCCTCCTTACCAAAAACGGGCAAGTCGCTTTCTTTCTATAGGCTTTCATTTCAATGAAATTAGTGCTCTTCACGTGGTTGTAAACTACCCTATATGATTCTTTTTATTATTATTATTATTATTATTATTATTATTATTATTATTATTATTATTTTCCGTTTCCTTTGCCGTGATTTGCGGTTAAACACTGGGGAACCCTAGGTAGGGACAGTTTGATTTTCAAGAAGTAATGTAATTCTTTTTTCAAGAAACACCACAGAATATTTGTTGACGAACAATATTTTTAATTGTTTCTTCAATATATATATATATATATATTCTTAATTGTAAAAGTTTACGAATATTTTAAAAGTTTAAATTGTTTAAATTGAAGTTTATATACTTTCTTACTGGTTAGTCAAGTTACTGTTAAAATCAATTTTAATGATTAAATTTTATTTTAATTAACCTAAATTTTTACTCCTTTTCAGATCAAAAATAGATTTAATGGTGGCGGAATCTACTAAGTTAAAATTCTTCTATTATTAATGAATTCTTTTTTAATTTAAAATAAAATGTTCACATATTATCCAGTTAAAATATTTAAGCTTATATGCAAGAGAAAACATTACCAATTATTCCAAAAAATTAAATTATTCCTTTAACTGAATAAATTAAGTTTTTGGAATTAATAATTACATCGTTCATAATTTTTTCCATTCCACATGAGCATGTAAATCTTGATCCTAAAATATGTAAAATAATGATATCTAGATATTAAAAAAATTATGATGTGACTTTATGAGCGTGATAAAGTGTTAGCTAATTAAAAAAAATGTTTTGGCATTAGATCAAATTTATTATTACTAATTATTGGAAATAGTTTGTGGGATATAATTGATTGGTGGATAATGGTCCATCACAATCAATTGTATGTGTACATCAAATCAATAGTTTAGACCAATCAAAAGAAAGAATAGGTAACGCAACAAAAAAAGGGATTTGATTGGATCGGACATGTTTTTGATCAACTTTGCTGCTTTATAATCCTTTCAACTTTCTCCAGAAAATAACCCTTCAGCCACACTGTTCCTTTTGCCCCAACTTTATAAAGTTCATCATCCATCATATTTTCTTTGGAATTTTTGAGATTCTATACGTCATCCAATAACTTTTTTAAGTCATTTTTTAAAATGAAAAAATTACATAATGTTTTCCTGTTTAAATCATTCACATAACTTTATAATTTTTTTAATAATTTTACAGATTAAATAATTGATAAATTTTAAATGATTTGACGTAACAATCATTTATTGATTAACGTTTTCGTACTCATTAAAAAAATATTTTAAAGAACAACCAATAAATAAGTGACACATCACTTGATCAGTTTATAATTATTTCTATTTTTTAATAGTTTATCTCATAAAAAATGATAACTTGATAGATTCAAAAAAAAATTTACTATTTGAACTTTCAAGTAACTAAATAAATTTTCCAGTAGTTAAACTCGTCAAAATGATAACTTGCAACGTTTAAGTATTTTTATATAGTAAATTAAACATTTCAAGTAATCATTTGTATTTTTCAGTTATAAAACCTAAGTAAAAAGTGATAACATGAAATATTTGTAGTCTTTTTTATCTACTTGAACCATTCAAGTAAATGTTAATATCACAGGACCATCCATGTATTTTGCCCTAAAATCAAACTACCCTCAAATTTTATTTCCTTCACTATAGCCTGTCAACTTTCTTTATTCATCAACTTACCTATAACTCAAATTTCAACCTAGACGCCGTTTAAATGATCACATGTCTTGCACGTGATTACTGAAATACCAAGTTTACTCCTCTAAAAAGTCACCTCCTTCCCTTCCCCATTTTCCCCCTCCTCCCTCACGAAAAATCCCCTTCTCCTTCTCCCTCCCCGCGATTCACAGCATATCTTCACAGGAGAAATGACAAAAAAATCAGAGCATATATCTTCGCCATCTCGGGCTTAATGCTATCGGGGGAATGTCTTCAGCAGGCGCCACATTTAACCGCACGAAAGCTAACAAGGTAACAGAGCCGCACGAAAGCTAACAAGATAACAGAGCCAAGGAGCAAAGTGATTCCACATCTGAGGTGGAAATCAAGTATAGCATTGTCGAAAGTCTCACGCGTTATGTCCCATCGATCTAGTTCTATGATCCTCAGAACACGACAACCTTAACTTAATCCTCTCTCTCTCTGTCGGTCCATATTTTATGAGAGTGATTCAGGAGGAGCTTAAGCAATAATAAATGACCCTGAACTACCTTTAACTAATTTTCCTTTCCTGGTTAAGAAAAAAAGTTTTAAGTGGGATTCCTTATAATGTTTATTTTCCAACATGGTTTCTCATTCTTATGTGTCTTCTCATATGTGATTTGTAACCGGTGAAAGAAAGAATTTCGAAAGTTCTCTTAGCTTCTAATTTTCCGAAAGTAAAGAAGAAAAGAAAACACCCAGAAAAGAAAAGAAAACAGTTATTTTACTAAATTATATTATTTGGTAAGTATTTATTATACTATTGGTTTAATTTTTACTTATCATAATCTCTAGTTCACCTTTCATTCATTTTTTCTCTTTTTTTCTCATTATTCTTCTTAGACACAGATTCACACTCTCTTTTCATCTTCCATATCCATTTCTCTCTCCTAGAAACTCATTTTCTCTAGAACTAAACACAATAAAATGAGTTTTCTTAGTTTTAATGGGGTTTGTTAATTTTTTAGATTTTGTAATGGGTTTTGTTAATTTTTGTAAGTTTTACAATTTTGATAGAGGACGTAAAGAGAGAGAGAAAGATAGAACGCAGAGCGAAGAGAGAGAACGTTGAGAAAGAGAGAGAATGTCGAGAGAGAGGGGTACACGATGTACCCGTCATGCAATCTATAGAATGACTACACGATACCCGTATATCCATCATGTAGTCTACACGATGCTCGTGTATCTATCGTGTAGTGTACACGATGACTACACTGTGATCATATAGTCATCGTGTACACTACATGATATCTACACGACGATCGTCTAGCCATCTTATACACTACACAGTGATTATACGACGATCGTGTAGTCATCGTGTACCCATGATCCACCATCCGCTTACTTTTTCTTCATTATTTTTCCTTAATATTTTTCTTACACAACATCAAATCAAATGTCAATTCCTTATTTTTCAACACTCAACCTCTATTTTTTATATTTAAATAAATATATAAAATAAAATAATTACATGTATAGTGTACACGATGACTACGCGATGATCGTGTAGGCATTGTGTACCATGACCTACCATCCACTTACTTTTTCTTCATTTTTCCCAATACTTTTCTTACACAACATCGAATCAAATGTCAATTCATTTTTTCTTCAACACTCAACCTCCATGTTTATTTATATTTAAATAGATATATAAATATAATATACGTAGTATACATAATGATTACATGATGATCGTGTAATCATTTTGTACGAATGGCCCACCATCCACTTAAATTTTCTTCATTTTCCCCCAATATTTTTCTTACACAATATCAAGTTAAATGTTAATTCATTATTCTTCAACACTCAACCTCCATATTTATTTATATTTAAATAAATATATAAAATTAAATATATTACTTGTGTAGCGTACACGATGACTACATGATGATCATGTACACTACACGGTAACTACACGACGATAGTGGACACCACACGATGTGGTACATTACATGTGTAGTGTACACGATGATCGTGTAGTCATCGTGTACAATACACGATGATCATATAGTCATCTTATACACTACGTTTCTCTCTCTTAAATTTGGACAAAAGCTAAAATTAACAAAATTCACCAAATTTCGGGCAAAATTCTAAAAATAAAATTACAATTTTAACTCTCAACTTTGCTTTTTCAAAAAAAAGAGAAAGTTGTAAATTATAAAGTAAATGAAGCACGAAGAAATCAAAAATGAAGAAAGTGAAATGAGAGAAATGGAGGTGGGGGGATGGTTTCGAGAAAATGGGTTTATGAGAAAATGAGTTTCTGAAAAAATGAGAGAGAAATGAAGATGGAAGATGAAGAGAAAGCGTATGAGTCAGTGTGTAAGAAAGACATTAGAAGAAAGGAAAGAGAAAAAATGAACGGAAAGTTAGACTAAAGGTTAGGATAAGCAAAAATTAAGTCATGGGTATAATTTTGTAAATTATTTTATACAGAAGATAATTTAGCAAAAAAATCCAAAAAGAAAGTCAGAAATGGTGAAAACTGTAAAACACCAGCACGCTCTGCCGCCTATGGTGCCTCAGTCGACAGCGCTTACTTCAGCTTTATCAAGCGGACCCACTTGGACTCTGACCGACCAACTCTAACAGCTTCACTGCTGCATCCACTCAAATCCTTCTTGGCGTTAGTCTCTCTCTCTGTCGGCTTCATGGCAGATTATTGGATGGTTTTGAAGGAGATCCAAGATTTGTGTAGGAATTCTTCAATTTGTTCATGGAATTTGGGGGTGTATGCAAGGTAAATCTGATACATTTGGAGGGAGTTTTAGTACCAAGAAGAGGAGCTCTTGTAGAGAGGTTGCAATAAAGGACCTCGAATAAGTCCTTGAAGAGACCTTGTTTCACGAGGTGGAACTCCAAAACATGAGTTGTAATTAAGTTGAACTCATGTTTCCAAAGCATGAGTTCTTATTAAACTTAACAACTTTCAACGAGTCTAAGTAGAAGAAATAGGTAAAATTGAAAAAAAAAATTAGACATGTGTTGTGCATGTAATCATTTAACAGTCATTTGATGGTCAGAAGAGTAAGTTGATGGATGAAGAAAGTTAGAGGGTCATATAGAAGAGAATAAATTTTAGATGAGTAAGTTGATTTTGAGGCAAAGTTAAAGGAGATCATATGATACTAACCTTTCAAGTAATTCTTTATATTATACAACAGTCAAACTCAAACTAGAAACGATAACGTGAAAGATCCTTTTACTACTGGGGTTCAAGTAACCGTATACGCTTTCCACTAGTGAATTTAAGTCATTTATGAAATGTTCAAAATAGTTTTTTCAAAGTGTTTTCCATTTGCAAACCAACTTTTAAAATAATATTAATTTTTTAAAATAATATTAGAAATGTAATTATAATACTAATTATTTTATCTAGAATAGAAGGAAAAATGAACCTCTCTCTGCATTAAAAAAATTATTAAACAAAAATCCAAATGGTCAAGATGTGAAAGAGAGAAAGAAAGACATGTTGAAAGTGGAATTAAAGCAAAGTAGTTAAGTAATCTCGTATTGAGTTACTGATAAGTCAATAGACTGGAATATAAATATCTGATTTTAAAAATGGTGTGTAATTTTTAAAAAATCTTCTCTAATAGGTACACTTTTCATAATAACCTATTTTTTTCTTAAAGAGTAAGCTAAAGAGTATGCTCCTCCGCAACAGTGATCTAGATTCTTTTGTATTGATTCTAGAGTCTCAATGACTTCCCTTGTATAGGGAAAGAAGTTTAAGGGAATGAAATCTTTAAATAGGTACTTAATCTTGAAGTTTTGATCAAAAGTCTCAATCATAAAACTTATAATTTTGAATAAGAAAATTATAAACTTTATGTCAACTTAAAATTCAAATAAACAAAAGCTGTTTTCTATAAAATGTCTCTTTAGCCCAACACAAAAATTCATCGAATAAGACATCTTCATCATTTTTTGGGCAAAAGGGAGCGGTTGTGTAGTTGTTGGCTTGAAGACAAATGTACCTTAAGAAACTTTCACAAAGATAGCAAATAAGCTAATAAAACATGCCAACAAAATGCTACCGAATGAGACAAGGTTTCAATAAAAACATATACCATTACACATTCAATTCATTTGTGACAAAATACTAAATTATTGAAGTACCTAAATCCTTCAACAATATGTACTATATAGTATCATATATAGACTTCCTCTAAACAATTTGAGGTGAAAATTCTTCGTTTTGTCTTAATCATGTAACTTTAGATTATTCATTTTTGTGGTATTAACATTGGTGTAGTGTTTTAAAAGCATTTATTTCGGTATGTGTATCCTTATATAGCGTGAACAAAGAAAAAGAAGATAGTATGCTTTTTATTTTTCTCGTCTCTTAGATCCTGCATGTACCCTCTAAATAATGATAAAGTTACCTTTAAATTTTTTATGAAAATTGAGTTAATTAGTTTATAATTAACTAAAATCAATGAACTCTTGTTATATTTACTACAAGAAATTGCAGTAGAGAGATCCTTCAGGAAGGAATAGATGAAATAAAGACTCCTTGATTTTTTTTTAAGGAAATGAGACATTTTTTAAATGAGAAAAGACATAATTACATCGTGCTAGACTCTGTTTAGCGAAAAATTTCTGTTAGAATATGATCTAGTATTCTGATGTTAATATTAATATTTGCTTAAACCAGGATCTAGCAAAAATATTTTAGCTAGACCGAATATAATTAGCAGTCACCAAGTTCAACAGAAATATTTTAAATCAAATAGAAAACTTACTATTTTTTCCTTAAAAAGTTGAATTTTGTTAAAAAAAAGTATGATCATCTCAAAATCATTTGTTTTTCTTTTACATGAATTTTATAAAAATTTCTCTATTGATACAGCTCAACATTTTCTAGAAATAGGTTTAAGAGAGTTTGCCTTTTGCAAAACAAACATAAGGGTGACAATGTCACAGTTGGTAAAATTTTGCTTACATAAATCATATTAATAATTGAAGTGAATGTCAAATTCATATGATCACATGCTAATTAAGTGACTACATCCCTTCTTTAGAATAAGATTTTTGAACTTCATAAATATATTTCGTACATGTCATTAATTTTTTATGTTAAAGACGTGTGTTCAGAAGTATCATTAATTTTATCATATATATATATATATAGAGAGATGAAAGAAAATAATTAGTCAAAATATATGATTCAGGAACAATTTTAGGTGATATTTGTTGTTCCACTCTGATTTAATATGATCTGATTTTTATAAATGGGACCTAAAGGCTTTTTCTGATCACTTATATTTTAAGGACGTTTTTGGTAATAGGAGAAAAATTAACTTAAACAAATGATGAGTTTGAGAGAATTTGAAAGCATTTTGATATTATTGATACAAATTATTTTAAATCACATTTATTTATGAAATATTTTTTTGTTTGATATATATTTTGATGTTAGAAGTAATTTTACAAGAAACATCAATCTAAGAGTATGTATGTTAGTGTTTATGACTAGAAGTACTTGTTAAATTGAAATAAATTATTTTTAGACGAGATGCTCTCAAACTCACTACAAGTGTTTCCTAAAATACTTCCAAGTACACATAAATATATTTCACAAAAAACGGAGATAAAATAATGGTTAACTAACAGATTATCATAACATATAAAAATGTTTCCTAACCACAAGTACTCTCAAACGTGCTAAGGGTGTTTGTTAGTGTGAACTGTTTTATAAATTGAATTATCTCTAGTTCGTAATTATGTTCAATATATGTTTTCCATGAAGGACTTGCATATATTTTAACTCATATTCCTGTGCATGTAGAAACATTTTACAGAAGACCTGAGTATATATTTCTTGTAAAAATATTTTCACATATTAAAGTATATTTCAAATAATAATATTTGTCAAGTACATCAGAATTAAACTCTCTCAAACTTACCCTAAGAGTAATATACTTATGACTTATGCCTCCTTAAAAATTCTTGGTTATTGACTGGAAATATTCATCAAAATAATCATGACGGTAAAAATAATTCAACACTGACAAAGTAATTTATAGAGTTTTAAGTGATCAAGCGATATGTCATTCATTTATAGACTGATGTGTTATCACTCATTAAAATGATTTGGTGAATGAACTTATATGATTGACAAATTATTTGATCGATGTAGAATTACTTGATAAATAAACATCCTTATTTGATAAGAATTTTGAACCCAAAACTATTATTTGATAATATTTCTACGCATATGTTATAACTAAAAACTAAACTTAAATGTGTTTCGTTTCCTTTTTTTCAATACATAAATAAAGAATTCACTTTTAGGTTTTCAAGTCAAAATGAGAATTGAAGATATTTTAACTCGTTTATGATCAAATGTATTTTTCTAAAAAAATCCATAACATTATTTTGCGAAAATGATTTACTTGACTCAATCAAATTAAGGTCAAAGGAGATCTTAGATTTACTCTATCATTAACCAATAAAACTTGAAAAATAACCTAATTCTAAACCACAAAAATCAATTAGACCCTTTTGGGAAAGTTTTGAAAAACGATCTCTTTTAACCTGAAGCTGAAAAGGGAATATAAGAGTGTCCATTGGAGAAGAATTTGGGGCTTTCCCTAAAAATTCCTCTACTCTAGTTAGAGGGTCCCAATTGTTGCTCCCTCTTGAGAAGAGAAAAAAAAAAGAAGGAAAGATTGTGTTACTGACAGAAGCTTTGGTCAACAATCTCTATCTTTCCCTTATGAAGTGAGTTTTTGAGCTTTAAAGACAGAGACTATGGTCCAACCCTCTCCCTTGAGAAAAAAACATCTTCTTAAATTAGCTTTGGATAATGGATAATTATACCTTTAAGTATATTAGATTCATTCCCTTTTTCTTTCAAGGGTTGGTCTCGACTGTTTAAAAAAGCCAGCCATCGATGAGTTCCGATCTTGAAAGATAATATTAATCATTTGACGCTCAGTTCAATTTTATACTCGTCTCGGATAGCGTCACACACATTATCATTACATACTCTAGTTGATAAATTAGAAAAAAAAAGATGAAATTGACTTAAAAAACACAACATTAAATTGAAACCAAATTTCATTAAATATGTGTAACTAGGGTGAATTCACTTTGAAGCATTCTTCCCTAAATACAGTAGTTATGATATTTAATTTATTTCACAATTGAATCAATTTAAGAAAAACAAACATAGAGTTAAGAAACTATCAACCGGTAACATTACTTAGAAGTGCTAATAAACTTTAACAAAGAATTCACATCTATTATTAAATCTTGTGAGTATGTGAGAGTTTAACCGCTATTTCAAATTATTATTATGGTGTGACCAAAAATAAGTTGAGCGTGAATCTGAAAAAAAAAAAGATTTGAGGTCCAAAACTAAAAAAGCACTGAAATAAAAGCAATTTGATGTCATATTTCAGTACTAAAAGAAAATTTCTCCATGGACGAATGTAAAAAAGAGAGAGCCAAAAGAAGTAAGAACAATCTTCTCATCTGGACAATGCTGTACACTGGCACTGACACAAACGCCCTTACCTTGTGATGATAATTCCAGATTGGATATCAATAACCACAATAATTAGGCTAAGGCATCTCCATCAGTTTCTTGGAATCAAGGATACTCTGGTAATTCCCAATTGAAAACAGAAAAAGAAAAAAACCCATACAATTCAAAGAAGAAAGAAAATGAAAGAAAATAAGGGAAAAAGAAGCCCTTCCAATCTTTTTCCCCCTTTTGTTTCTCTTTTTATGAGAAAATCGGTGTGAGTTCTTTTTTCTTAATCCTACTGAGATTTACCGTCGGCGTCACGAGCCATACCTTCGGTGATCGACGCCAGCTTCTGCAGATTCAATTTCACAACCGTATCGGCGAACAGACGCGTGTCCTCCTCCGTATTCCCCTCCGGCACATCCACCAAGTACGATTCCAAAACGACGGTCCAGATCTGACCTCCTCGCTCCAATTTATGCACCGTCGTCACAGACCGGTAATTCTTAAGCCGATGCTCACCACCGGTAATACTGAATCCGGTAACGTATCTGTCATCGTCCAGTATTTCGAGCCTCTCCGTACTGGTGGCGGCCGGTAAACCGGAGATAACGTTGACGTCCCTTGTGCAGCCGACTGTCATTTCAAAACCTTCGGGGACTGTACAGCTCTTGATGAAGTGCTTGTAAGTCTGTGGCTTATCGAATCGTCGGACGACTGACCACACGGTATCGCGCGGCGCTTGGATGCGTTGCGCGAGGAGAGAAAAGCATTGGTCGGGGCCCAGTTTGTAGTTGTGAAACTCGGCGACGAACTGCCTCAACTCATCGAACTCGTCTTGAGTTAGCCCGACCGGAAGAGTTAGTTGGTTGATCGCTGTGTGTATTTCGGCGGCTTCTTGCGGTTGCTCCGCCATTGAGCTGTCGCCCTTTTCCATCTCTGCAAATCTCTCTCTGACTCGGCTAGTATAAGGTTGGGTTGGGGAAGATGATTTTTTTGTTTGGTTGTATATAAGCTTCGGAAATTTTCTCCAAATGGTGGGGGTAATATGGTAATACAATAAAATATTTTATTTATCATTAATGCGACTTTTTATTTAAAAAAAAAAAGAAAGAATAATAAAGAATATATTTTTCTTTTGTTTTATCGGGTATAGAAAGCTGTCAACTTGGGGATGACGATGGTGGGGTTATCTTCTTGCTTAATGCTTACTAATGAGGTTTAAGCCGAGTTAGGTCCACGTCAGCTTATTATTTTCTTTGAGACTTTATTGTTTTTATTATTAAAGGAGGATGTCAGTTTAAAATATGTCAAATATTTTGACATTTTAAATTGAAATGTAATAAAAATAAGATAATTTATGTTATATAATAATGATATGGTCTAAAGATCTAAATTGCGATTCTAACGAATACATAGAGTATAGTTGTTGTCGCAACGTGCATGCGATACAGAACGACGATTGAAATTTTTTTTTTTTAAATTCAGGATCAGCACCAATCATTTTAGGGTATGATTAGTCACTCAATTTTAAAATCAAATATTTTGGTCTGCGAAAATTTAAAGTTGGTTCGAGAGTTATTTGCGTGTGAGGAATGTATTAGCACCCCACAACGCCCATTATGAAAAATAGTTACCAAATTTAATCAATGCTATCCAAATTATTTTTTAAAATAATGTTATAGAAATTCAATTTTGAATGTCCAATTTAGTACATTTTGCATCATAAAAATGAGCAAATGAATGACCTTCAACGGGTGGTACAAAGACCATTATAAAATTTATTTTTAAATCAAAGCGTTATTGAAGTTACTCTCGGTATCCTAAAAATAACTCATCACCTCGATAGTTCGAGAAATTTGGTATTCCAAAAATTCTAAACTCCATCATCGGATTTTTTTAGTGAAAACTAAATAAAAAAATTAACAAAATTTAAATCAAATTGTCATGCTTTTAATTTACGAGCGTCAATTCTGATGATCAAATAATGAAATAATAATCACATACAACCGTGACGTATGACAATAATACATAAATAAATAAGAAGAGATAACAACTATAAAGAAAAAGAAAGAATAATAGAAAGGAATGTTAGAGATGATAAATATGTATGATAAATTTAAAAAAAGAATATGTAGAGTGAAAATAATGAAACAAGACGTGAAATAATTAAAAGAATAAAAATAAATTAAAACAAACCAATAATATCTACTGAAAAAAAGAAAAATAAACAAACACAGAAAAAATAAAAAAAAAATTAAAAATAAAATGCAAACAAAAAAAACTCGAAATAAATAAATAAATAAAATATATTTTATTTTCTTTTTTTTTTCAGTAGATATTATTGTGTATAACTCTTGGCTACTAACCGTGCCTTGAAAGTCTATACTTTCCCATCTACACCTCTTTTCTCCTTGAAAATTCATTTACATCCAATGGACCTAACATCTTCAGGTGGATCTACAAGTTTCCAGACGGAATTGGAATACATAGATTCCATTTCCTGGTTCATACCATCTTGCCATTTCTCCTTTTCATGATCACTCATTGCTTCTTCATATGTTAATGAATCGTCATTATCAGTGTCTGACACTAGGACATGTACTACTAGTTCGTAGCGAACTGGTTATCTCATAACTCCCTCACTACGACGTTGCACCAAGATTTCCTTTGCAGGAACTGTGGTTTCTCTGGTTTGTCGTTTATCAATAGAAATTGAAGGTGATCTAATCTCATCAGTCCCTAATTTCTCGAGAACTACTTTACTTCGAGATTTGTAGTTTTTCATATAGTCTTGTTCAAGGAAGGTGGCATTTATCGAGACAAACACATTCTGATCCTTTTGACTATAAACGTGCCCACCTCTAATCTCTAAAACATAAACAAAGAATATGCATACTTCAGATCTTGAGCCTAACTTTCTGGTCTTAGATCTAAGAACGTGAGATTGACACACTCATATACAAAAATGACGCAAATTGGGTTTGGAGTCATTCCATAACTCTAAAGGTGTCTTTCTTACAGACTAAGAAGACATTAGATTCAAAATGTATGTAGCCGTGTGTAATGCATATCCCTAAAATGTAAGTGATAGTGATGAGTAGCTTAACATTGACCTAACCATATCCAATAAGGTACGGTTTCTCCTTTCTGAAACACCATTTTGCTGTGGTATTCAAGGTGTTGTGAGTTAGGATAAAATTTCATATTCAAATAAGTAATCCTTGAATTCTAAATTTAAGTATTCACCACCTCGATCGGATCACAGAGTTTTCAATGATTTACCTAATTGCTTTTCAGCTTCAGCCTTGAAGTCTTTAAACTTTCCAACAGTTTCATACTTTCTTTGCCTTAGGTAACTATAACCATATCTTGAGTATTCGTCAGTGAAAGTGAAAATATCATACTCACCTCTAGCTTATGCATTGATTGGTCCACAGACATCACTATGTACTAGCTTAAGTGATTCCTTGGCTTTTTGACCCTTTCCTGTTAAAGGTTTCTTGGTCATTTTACCCTCTAGAAATGATTCACAAACAGGAAGAGTTTCAATTTTTAGTTCTCGTAAAGCATCATGCTTTATTAACTTGTTTAACCTATCTAGATTAATATTTCCAAACCTAAGATGCCAAAGATATGTGATCATCATCATGAGAAACTCTTTTTCATTTGTTACATTTTGGTTTTGCTACTTTAACTAATTCAGAATTATTTAACGCTTGTTCAGTCGGTTTAAGAATATAGTCTGTTTATGACTTTAGTATGATAAATATCGAATCCATTCTTAAAAATAATAAACTTTTTATTAATAAAAAAAATTTTGAATAACCGTTCTTGCAAAAATGAAAGAGAAATCAAATTTCTTGAAAACTCAGGAATATAATAAACATTGTTCAAAACTAAATAATTATATCCAAAGGTAAACGGACTGTCCCTAATACTTTAGCTGACACGAGCGCACCACTGCCAACTCTCAAATCGACCTCTCCATCAGCCAGCTCCCTTGACAAATGAAGCATCTTCAAAGAAGAACATACATAGTTAGTGGCTCCTTAATCAAATATCTAGGATGACAAATCATATTCTACTAAGCAAACTTCGAGTATAATTAAATCATATTTATCTTTCTTTTTCATCTCAGAGAGATACTTGTTACAGTTTCTCTTCCAATGACCTTCAACCCTACAGTGAAAACATTTTCCCTTGGACTTGCGGTCTTTCTTATTCTTCTTAACTTTTGGCGATGTCTTGGATTTCTTTCCTTTCTTGTTCTTACCTTTTCCTTTACCATTGATCTTCTTCCTCTTGTTACTTTTAACAATAGTGGAAGAAGGCTTTTACTCTACAATATTTGCCTTGCCCTCTTTTGTCATTCTGAGGTTGAGTGACTCAAGAGTTTGCAGTTCATTCAACAATTGAGTCATGTGAACTGTAACTTATTCATAACATAGTTGGTTGTGAACGTAGAAAAAATTAGTCTTAAGTATAATGCTAACTTGATCCCGTTATCAATGGTTGCGCCATGTACTTCTGCCTCGTGCATTATGTTGATCATGTTCAAAACATGTTCTCGCACATCAGTACCATTTCTCATCTTAGTCGTCATATAGCTTCTAGTGGCCTCCTAACGACTTTGATTAAACTGCTTCCCAAACATCGTCTGTAGCGATTCCATAATCTCATAGGCAGTCTCCATACTTTCATGCTTGGTTCTGAGAACATTAGTCATGTTTTCAATCAGTTAGGAACCACTACATATTTATACATTAAATCTACAACATATAAGGTTAGGAATCATATACATCTTGTAGTCTATATCAAGCGTCCTTGAAAAACCGATCGATCATCCATCCCATGAAACCATTCCAACGATTAGTAAACTACGAGATCCACATCAAGATCTTCCAAGTCAATTCTCTATGCACTATGACATGTGTGGACAAGTAGGATATTACAAAAAAAATTTCTGTCTCTAGATGTACTCAACACATGAGATCTAGAGATTTATTGAGAATGACTTTAGTAAGATGATTCTCTAAAATAATACGATGATTATTCTTTTGGAGATTTGATTAACTTTTAATCACAGAGAAAAATTACTCTGACACTAACTGTATTTCCAATTCAATTCTTGATTGAAGAACTGATCAACTTTTTTTATCAACTGAGGTCATTAGAATAATATCTGTATATTTTCGAGATCATAGCGTATCAGATATTTAGAGATAATTAAAAATTAATATTTAATTTCAAATTACCCAATACAGCGAGACCCAGTGTATAACGGTGCGCAACTTGGCACTGCAGTTGGCGTAAACCATCATTGTGCCTCACGACACCGTGTGTTGCGCCACGCTACAATGTTGTATGACACTATAGTGTTACACGCCTACTACTGTTGTGTGATGTGACACTACAACAATCCATGGTGGATCTATGATTCTCAATTATTGATCGACACGTGGTAATTGCTACAAATTAAATATTTATTTTAATCAAATGAATATCAAGATATCAGTTAATTAAAAATTAACATATCTGATTATCACTATCAACTAAATTATCTTTTATTTTACAAATAATAGATTTAGTTTATTCAGATTATTATCTAATAATAATTTAATTATCTAATCTCATAAATTATATATTTTGTCTCACTTATCGATAATTAAAAAAATAATTAATTATTATATATATATATAATTTCCAAAAAAATTATTTATATATATATATAAATAATTCAATTATAATTATGTACTTGTCCCAAACTAAAAATTTCTTTGCAAGTCAGTCATTTTCTCATGATAGAAATATTCACTCCCTAGACTATGTAGTATAGATATGACTTGGGGACCATGGACCTATAATCCTAAGCTCTAATAAATCAGATTATTAATTTAACTCTTTAATTATATAATCTTATTATTAATTCCATTATTACTCCACTATAAATATGGAGTTGAACTCTTAGTGATTATATAATGTATTTACAGAGTATTCTCGTGTAGTCCACTGCTATAATCATTTCATATAGTTCTGTCATCCAATTATTGGTTCGTAAATTAGTGTTAGTCAAAATTATCATTTTACCCCTCTAAATAACTCTTGATCCTTGAGTACCATTTATCCACTAGTGAATAGGTAATTTATTATCTTATTTGAAATTTAAGCTCAATAACCATTCAGTTCTAGAAATAACACTTTAGGGAACCAATATACGATCCATTAAGAATGGTTGGATTCTAATCTTGTAAGATCATATTCTAAGCCATCACATCATTGAATCTCCAAAACAAAAGTCACTAGCATGTTTTACAAACAAACATTTACGAGTGAATCAAAAGATCTAGTAGACATGCATCGAAGTTCATTACTACTCAGGATTCAGACTGATCTATATATGATCATCGAATTAATGTGTCTTAAATCTTTATGATAGAGGACATGCTGATAAAGATATTAATTCACATCGTTCTAGTCGTATATAATCTCATTATATAAAATACATTCACTAAAAAGTCTATATACATCAATGATCCGGATCTAGATCAAACGCATTCATAATGTTTAGTGAATCGTACTAACAATCATTCATTAAAGATTCCATCCATTAATACATTGCTGATAATTTTATTCATTATCTATGATATTAATCATCTTGCATTTATGCAAGGTCATAGTGTCATTAATGAATATGAAAATTTCAGATATTTATATAAATTATTCAAAAATAATTTAAAAGAAAAATTATAAGAAAATATAATCCTTATTAAATTTCTAATCAAAATGTCATACACATGCTTTGAGGGCATAACCCCTAACAATATGTTGGATTCCAAATCTTATAAGATCATGTTCCCATCTATTTGTGTCTTTGAACCTCCAAACAAAAGTCACTATCCTGTTTTACAAATAAACCTTAGCTAGCGAATAAAAAGATCTAATATACATGCATAGAAGTTCATAGCTACTTAGGATTCAAACTGATCTACATATGATCATCTGTTTTGATGTGTATTAAGTCTTTATGATAAACGGTAAGTTAAAGAAGATATTAACGCACATTGGTACTGTCTTATATAATCTAATTATATAAAGTACCTTCACTGATATGTCTATTCACATCAATGATCTGTATCTAGATCACATGCATTCATAATTCTTAGTGAACCGTACTAGAAACCATTCAATAAAGATTCCATACTTTTATATGTTGCGTACTATTTTATTCATTATCTATGATCTTAGTCCTCCCGTACTTATACAAGATCATAGTCTCACTAATGAATATGAAATTTTCAGGCATTTATATGTAAATTATTCAACAATAATTCAAAAAAACAACTATAAGAAAAATGATATTTCATATTAAAAATGTCTAAACACATGTTCTGATGGCACTATGCCCAACAATCTCCCATTTCCCCTAAAGCAAATGTTGTATCTCTCTCAACCCCATATTTCACGCATGACCCTCAAGCAACTTCGCAGGAAGTGTCTTAGTAAATCGGTTAGCCAGATTCTGATCCAACGATATCTCCATAACAGTCAGATTACCTCGGTGTACAATCCAGACATCAACTTTTGACCATGCTTATCTGATTCAAAATCACTATATACATTGGGATTGAGGTCTCCACCTGAATAAACAAACATATAACTTACCATTCTCTAGAGATACTTGAGAATGTGCTTTACTGATTGATAACGACTTACAATTCCTAGTGCATAATAGATGTCTGGTCCTGTATACAACATTGCATACATGAGACTACCAACAACTAAAGCATAAGGAACCTTTCGCATATCCTCATCCTCTTGAGGTGTCATAAGACACTGCTCCTTGGAAAGGATAATTCCATGCATGGTCGGTAGTTGACATTTCTTATAATATTCCATAGAGAATCTCTCCAACACCTTATCAATATAAGATGCCTGAGAAAGTGCTTAGAGCTTGTTCTTTCTATCTCTTAGGGTTTGGATGCCTAGAACATAGCTCGCCTCTTCCAAATATTTCATTCGAAATTTCTCAACTAACTACTTCTTTACTTTTGACAAAGTTTCTATATCATTCCCAATGAGTAAAATATCATCTACATAAAAAACTAAGAAAACCACTATCTTATCTTTGATGTATTTATAAACACAAGCTTAATCAACATTTTGCTTGCAGCCATGCGATTTAATAATTTCATCAAATGTAAGATTCTATGATCTAAATGCTTGCTTCAATCCATAAATAGATTTAAGCAACTTGCATACTTTCTGATCTTGCCCATTTTTAGGAACCCTTCTGGTTACATCATATAGATGTTTTCTTCAAGAGAATCATTCGAAAAAGATGTCTTGGCATTCACTTATCATATTTCATAGTCTAACCCATAGGCTATGGATAAAAGGATGCGAATAAATTTTAGCTTGGCAACGAGAGAGAATGTCTCTTCATAATCGACTCATTCCCTTCGTGTGTAGGCTTTGGCTACCAACGATGCCTTGAAAGTCTACATTTTTTCATATGCACCTCTTTTCTTCTTGAAGATCTATTTATATCCAATGGGCCTGACATCTTCAGGTGAATCTACAAGTTCCCAGAAAAAATTGCAATACATCGATTCCATTTCTTGGTTCATGGTATCTTGTCATTTCTCCTTTTAAAGGTTAATGGATCGTACTTATCAGTGTTAGACACTTGGACATATGCTTCTAGTTCATAGAGAATATATTATCTTACAACCCTCCCACTACGAATTGCACCGGGGTTTCCTGAACAAGAACAATGGTTTTGTGATTTTTCGTTTATCAGTTAATGATGAAGGTGGTCTGATCTCATTGGATGCTAATTCTTCGAGAACTACTTTGCTTTTATGTTTATGTTTTTTCATATAGTCGTGTTCAAGGAATGTGGTATTTGTCGACACAGACACCTTTTGATCTTTGTGACTATAAAAGTACCCACCTCGGTCTCTAGAGAATAGCCAACGAATATGCATACCTCAGATCTCGAGTCTAACTTTCCAGTATTAGGTCTAAGAACGTGAGTTGGACACCCCATATACGGAAATGACGCAAACTGGATTTAAAGCCATTCCATAACTCTAAAGGTGTCTTGCTTACAGACTTAGAATGAACTATATTCAAAATATAAGTTTTTGTTTGAAGTACATGTCCCCAAAATGTGTGTGGTAGAGATGAGTAGCTTAACATAAGCCTAACCATATCCAATATAGTTAGGTTTCTCCTTTCTGAAACACTATTTTGCTATGGTGTTCCAGGTGTTGTGAGTTTGGATAGAATGCCATACTCCAGCATGTAATCCTTGAATTTTAAATCCAAGTATTCATCACCTCGATCCGATCAATATATTTTTATTGATTTACCTAATTATTTTTCAGCTTCAGTTTTGAAGTCCTTAAACTTTCTAAAAGTTTTAGACTTTCTTTGCATTAGGTAAGTACAATCATATCTAGAGTAATCGTCAATCAAAGTCACAAAATACTCATACCCACTTTTAGCTTATACATTGATCGGTCCACAGACATCACTATGTACTAGTTCAAGTGGTTCCTTGGCTCCTTGGCCATTTCTTATGAAAGATCTCTTGGTTATTTTTCCCTCTAGACAAGATTCACAAACGGGAAGAGTCCCAACTTTTGGTTCTGTCAAAGCACTATGGTTTGTTAACCTATTTAATCTATCTAGATAATTATCTCCCAACCTAAGATGCCATAGATATGTGTCATCATCATTAGGAGAAACTCTTTGTTAATTGTTACTTTTAGGATTTGTTACTTTAAACAATTCTGAATTATTTAATGGATGTTCAGTCTGTTTAAGCATATACAATCTGTTTGAAACTTTAGCATGACAAATATTGAATCCATTTTTTGAAATAATAAATTGATTATTAATAAAAGAAAATTGAAAAGATTGTTCATGTAGTAACGTAAGAGAAATCAAAATTTTCAAAAATCCAGGAATAAAATAAACATTGTTCCAAACAAGAAAATTATTTCCAAAATTAAGACGGACAATCCCCAATGCTTTCGCTGATAGAAGCGCACCACTGCCAACTCTCAAAACGACCTCGCCATCAGCCAACTCTCTTAACGAATCCAGCATATGCAAAGAAGAACATACATGGTTAGTGGCTCCTGAATCAAATATCTAGGATGGCAAATCATATTCCACTAGACAAGTTTCAAGTACAAGTTTAATCACATTTACCTTTCTTTTTCAGCTTAGAGAGATACTTACTACACTTTCTCATCCAGTGACCTTCAACTCCATAATGGAAGCATTTTCCCTTAGGTTTGATGTAGACTTTGTTCTTCTTGGCCTTGGGTGACTTTTTGGCTTTCTTTCCTCTTTTATTTTTACTCTTGTCCTTACCATTATTCTTCTTCCTTTTGTTGTTCATACATCATTGGAAGAAGGTTTTTGCTCAGTAACATTTGCCTCGCCGTTTTTGGTCATACTCTTGTTGAGTGACTCAAAAGTTGCGGTTCATTCAACAATTAGGTCATGTTGAATTTCAACTTATTCATAACATAGTTGGTGGTGAACGTAAAAAAAATAGGTATGAGCGATTCAAGTATAATGCTGACTTGAGTTCGCTCATCAACGATATTCTCATGTACTTCTGCCTCATGCATTATAGTGGTCATGTTCAAAACATGTTCATGCACACAATTACCTTTCTTAATCTTTGTTGTCATGTAACTCCAAGTAGCCTCATGACAATTTTGATCTGACCGCTGTCCAAACATCGCCCATAAAGGTTTCATAATCTCATAGGCAGTTTTCATGCTTTCATGCTTGACTCTCAGAACATCATTCATGCTCATAAGCATGTAGCACATAGCTTTGTTATTGGATTCAATCCAAGCATCAAACTTGTCTCTAACATTCTTAGGAGCATTGATAGCGGGTTTCTTAGGACATTACTTACTAAGAACAAATTTGTGATTCTCACAAATTAACATCAAGTATAAATTTGACTTTATGAAATTATGACCATATAATTTTTCAAGTGCAAGTAAAACAGCAATAGGATTGCCTATGGTAGACATAATAATAACTGAAAAATAAAACATACATAGTTCAATATAATTCAAAAAAGTCAAGAATTCAGAAAGTAAACGTGATTCACGAATGCAACATATTAAACACATAAAATTAACATTTACTATTAAATTCTAAATAGTGGTTTCTACCATGTTGTGTCAAATTCACATATAAAAAAATAGTTGTTCTCCCCTATGAATATAGAGAAATTTTTTTCGTAAAATCTCGTCTACTAATAAAATTCTATTCCAAGACAGAACGAAAGACAAAATACAGGATGGCTAGAAGAAGTTGTGATATTAGGCTTGATCCATGAGTTGAAACTACGGGATAGAATCTATTAAAAGAATACACCAATCCTAAGGATCTATAAACTTAATTACGGATCCAACACGACAATAAAAATGTTTAAGTTGTTTCGTCTTATATTTTGTATTTCCATTTTCAATCTTTTATATCTAGATAAGTATGTATCTATCAAGAATCTATACAAGTAGTATCTTTGCAACCTAAAAATTTATGTGCCGCTTTAGAGTCCGTCATATTAATTTTAGACTGTCTATGAGATATTCTCATCCTTATTAATTAAAACTCAAAATATCTCATATTTTGTCTTTTAATAATAAAGTATCGCTTATTTGATTAAGTAACAATTATCCACTCAAAACTTCATTGTGGCTTTCTGAGTGTAACCCATTGTTTCGGATTATATGACTTGATTTAGAATATACCACCTTAGAGTTAGTCAAAACTAAACTATATCACTTAGTCCTATCTTCTTAATAAGTTCAATCTTGGTATTGATACAGCTCAAAACCTTAATTAGGGGGGTGAAAACAAAGCCATCTTGAGGATCTCACTGTACCTCACGGTGTTGTACTAATAATGGAGACCAGAAGGTACATTGACATGTCAACCTTCTCTCATTCACTATTTTAGGATAATGTATTTTCATTTTAACTAATCAATTAATTTCAAATTAATTACTAATTAAAATAACCCTATGAATGTAAAATTAACAGTTAATCCAATCTAATTGGTGTAAGTTCATTTAACCTTCTAAAGAGCCTAAGTCAAAATTAGGTGAACTTAGAATAACTAATTAATTACATTCATCAAACTTTAATAACTTTTTTAAAAAAATTGGTTATCTTAAAGGTTACTATAGTCTTTAGAGTTGTGTGATTGCTAAGTTTTAACTAATTAAAATCTAGCAGTTTACATGCAATTGATTTCTCCAAATGATTCATATAAACATATTAGAAAAGTCATAATCAATCATGTTTGTACTAATGAGATGCATGATTAAATAAAACTTTGTGTGGTTTCATGTTTTGCGTGTAATCGACTAATGCATGGTCATTTAATCAATCAAAACAATAGATATTTATTTAACAATTAAATAAAGAAATGTTGAACCGAGTAACTATTGAGTATTTCTAAATTACAACATTTGAAAATAGAAATAATTACAAAGATGACTTCAAAAATACATATTTCTCAAATAAGCCATTCTCCACCAGAGGCCCATCTTCGTAATCTTCAAGGTTTGATCAAAACTATTTTAATTAGGATAAACTATTTTTCTAATTAAATAATCTCATTACTTATCCTTTCAAAATTAATTGAATTTGATCGTCAAAAAATAATTGACTCATTAAACTTAGATCAAACTCAATCAATTAATTAATTTTAATTTTAAAAAAATTAAAATCGATAATTATCATTTTAAAAATCAAATTTCAAATTTTGAAATTCAAAATTCAAAATTTCAAAATCAAAATTTAAAATTTTAAAGATAAAGATAGGATTTGGATTTTCGCGGCATATCGCAGGGATAGGGTAACGCGGTATGAGAGTTTCTGTGAAACTTCCCTTGTAGTATCAACAATTGCATCCAACGATAAAACTCTCCCACCGCCGCCCCCATCCACAACTGGCGTCCTTCATGGCGCCGGCGCCAGCGGCGCCACTGTCGGCGGCGTTGCCGTTGCTGGACTATTGGCGTTGTCGGTGCCAGAAATCTAATTTCCAGTGCCAGCGCCGGAGTTCCTTTGCAGTTCCTTTTTTTCTTCCTTGCTCATCTCATGCGTTCTTGATCTTTTCGTGATCAGAATTTTACAACATGATATTCAAAACCAAAATTCAAAAATTCCTATGCCCAAAACGGCTTACACAAGATCTGAGAAAAAAAAAGTACAGAGCCTATACCCAAAAGTCACCATAACTAAACAGTCAAAAAAATTAATAATTCATCATTAACTAAAAAACTGATCATCTATTCAGTCATAAATGTAGAAATATATAATGAATAATGCAAGAAATCCACACGAAATTTTATGTACACATATATAAAGACCATTCTGATACCAATTATTTGAATCCGCGGTGACGCGCAGCGGAAGGCGTGGTGGTGTTTTAAAAAATATTTCTGGATCAGATTTGTTAGATATATATAACATTAAATCAAAGACATACATGTATATAAAATATACCTCTTGTAATCCAATCAAGTGTCCTTGCAATACAATAATTTTGCTATCCCACAAGCGATAAACTTGGAGATCCATACCACGATCTTCCAAACTAATCGTCAAATTCACTAGGACGTGTGTGAGAACATAGAATATGTCAATAACACTTTTTTGTCTTTAGATGTACCCACCATATGAGATCTAGATATTTTTTAGAAGGATCAATTTGTGAGACAAAACTCTGATCGAAAAATAATTAAAAGTTTTTCACCGAGCTTTTTTATTAACTTTTAATCCCAAAGAGTTTCACCTCCGATTACAACTGTATTTTTAGTACTCTGAAGCCAATAGAATAATATCAATATATTTTTTAGATAATGACATATTGGATTTTTTAGACATTTACATAAAATAATAAATTAATTACAATGTGCAATTGAAGTGGGATCCACTAGAATTGTACACCACTGTAGTGTCGAGGCACTATAGTGTGCCACGTCCTATTATAGTGCATGTAAAATAGATTGACATGTGGCAGTCCAACGTGCTACGTGAAAATTTCTGTAATTTTATTATTTATTTTAATTAGATAAATATTTAGATATAAGTTAATTTAAAATTAACTTATATGATCTTCCAATCAATTATCTTATCTATTAATTAACAGATTAGATAAATTAAATCGAATCATTATCTCATAATGATTTAATTTCATAAATCAAATATTCTGTCTCACTTATTGATCAACACAAAATTAATTGATAAAATTATTTAATTATAATTTCTAAAAATCACATTAAATATTTTCATTAATTATTTCTTAATTAATTAATTACATATAATTATCTCATAATTATATATTTACCCTAGAAATTTAATTCCTTTAGCAGGTTAGTCATTTTCTCATGTCCTGAAATATTCACACCCTAGACTGTGTTTAGTACAGAGGTGACTTGGGGACCATGGATCTAGGGGTGTAAGCGGTTCGGTGCGGTTTAGGGTGTTTTAACGAACCGAACCGTAAATGCGGTTTATAAAAAATAAGAACCAAACCGAACCAGTTAGAATGAAGAAAACGCGCTGAACCGAACCGTCAAATTTTTTTCTAAACCGCACCGAACCAGTTCAAACTGGTAAAATAAACAGAATGAGTTCTATTGAAAACGAACAAGTCTTAGTTTGAACAATTTCCTGAAAACGTAAATTTTCATATGGAAACATAGAAGAAAGAATTGAGATCATTCTAATCCAAAGTTCTATTAATAAATTATAAATACAATCAGAAAATAATAAAATCCTCATATGCATAAGAAAATTCATAAGGCAAAAAACAAAATACAAACGAGTCTGAGAGAGAGAGAGAGTAAGGAAGTGGTGAAAATATTTATGGACTAGGGTTAGGATATTGTGAAAATCTCTTTATATATTGAATATGCGATTCGGTTCGATTCAATGCGGTTTCTTCATAAAAACCATAGACCAAACCGAACCGTGTACTTATCACATATTAAGGACCAAACCAAACCATCTAAAAGGTTGAGACCGATCGAACCACATCGGGTCGGTCCCGTTCGATCGGTTCCGTCAGTTTTAGCGGTTTTTCTTCCACCCCCAATGGATCATACAAGATCATAGTCTCATTAATGAATATGGAATTTTCATATATTTATATATAAACTATTCAACAATAATTCAAAAGAATAAAAAAATATAATTTCATTAATTTTATATTCAAAATGTCTAAACACATGCTTTGATGGAACTATGTCCAACATGTTAGTCTATTGTAGTTAGTTTAGTTAGTTATATGTTAGTCGATAGTCTTCAATGTGTAAAACTCTATTTTTATTGTAGTTAGTTTGCAAAATTAATGAAGAAGTTCAAATTTACGTAGCTTTCTCTCTTTGTGCTTTTCTATCTTCTTCATCTCATTGTCATATCTTCTTCTTCCTCTCATTCACATGGTATCAGAGCCTTAGCTTCTTCATCATCATCTTAATCTCTACTCTACTCTATTTTCTTCAATATTTCCTGTAAACTATGCTTTCTTCAAGCTCTGTCACTAGAGTCAAACTCGACTACGTCCCAAACATCTCAGGCGTCATTTTTGTTTTTCATTCAGGACAAAGTCACGGGAAAAATCCTTTATAAAGGCCTGAGTATGAATGCCTTATACCCAATTTCTACATCCTTATCAGCACTAAAAACACCTTTTGCATCAGTAGCTTACTTTGGCAAATAAGCTAGACACAACATGGCACAATAAGCTTGGACATGCATCTAATGATGTAATAAAGCAAATATTAGCTAAGGCACAAATGCCTTGTAATTCTTTAGTAAATTCTAGTATATGTGAGAGTTGCTTTTATGGAAATTTGACAAAATTACATTTCAAACTGTCAAATTCTTACTCTTCTTTACCTTTAAAACTTGTACATAGTGATGTATGGGGTCTTTTAATAATGAATTCTCTAAGTTCACTTGGATATTTCCCTGAGTAAACAAGTCTGATGTATGTTCAATTTTTCAAAAGTTTAAGCCCTATGTTGAGAATCAGTTTTCTACTAAAATCAACACATTTAGGAGTGATGGTGGGGGTCAACTCAAGTAATGTTTTTAAAAGTTACTTACAAAACCATGGAATCTCTCACCAAAATTCCTTCCCTTACACCACAGAATAAAATAGGACAGTAGAAAGGAAACATATCCATATAGTTGAAACTGCCATTGCCATGCTTCATAAGGCTTCAATGCCTTTCAATTTTCGGTATCATGCATTCTCTAATGTTGTGTTTTTTTATTAATAGAATGCCTTCCTTGATCTTGAATCATTCCTCACCTTTTGAAAGACTATATGGAACCATTCTAGATTATTCTCACTTTATAACCTTTGAGTGCATGCTACCCCCTTTTAATACCCTATAACTCACAAATTTCAATATAAAACTGTTAAATGTATTTCTCTAGGATATGCATTGGATTACACGGGTTATTTATGTTTTGAGTCATGTAGCAATAGATTATGTACATCTAGACATGTTGTAATCAATGAAGATACTTTTCCATACTCACTTTCACCATGTAAGTCCACTGATGCACCAAACGCACTTAACACTGCATCATTATCACATAATTCTTTTATTCTAACTTTTCTCTCTCAAACAAGAAATTCTATTGAAATACCAGAAACAAATCCCTTATCCCACTATCAGATAGTAATAATATTTCTCACTCTTTATCTAGCTCAAGAGATAATGAACCTATTGGCTCAACCAATACTCTCATATCACCCCCTGATATAGCAGATTTTTATTTGTAGATCTTTCAGTTTCTCATCCTACTACTTCAATTCAAACTTAGTTTCAAGCCACTCCCTTAGTTCCTAATTCTCACCCTATGCAGACTAGGTCCAAGTCAGGCATAACAAAAAGAAAAGCTACATTTCCTCTTTTAACTGTTTTGAACCTACTACCTTTAAGGTGCCCTCCAAGATTCTTGAAGGAACCAAAATTATGCATGAAGAATATGGGGCCCTACAAAATCAAAATACTTGGACTCTAGTGCCTTTACCTCCTAGTAGAAATGTAGTTGAGTGCAAATGGTCTATAAAATAAAGCATAATCCAGATGGAACGGTGGCTAGACATAAAGCTAGGCTTGTGGCAACGGGGTACATCAAGAAGATGGTCTTGATTATGAAGAGACTTTAAGCCCCATCATAAAGAAGCCTATAGTTAAGCTGCTCAGTTTGGTTGGTCACTCAGACAACTAGATGTTAAAAATACTCTCCTTCATAGGAGCCTAAAATAGGAGGTTTATATGGTTCAGCCTCCAAGTTTTGTCAATGACTTATATTCTAACCATGTATGCGGGCTCCATAAATTTTTATATGGGCTGAAATAGGCACCAAGGGCCTTGTTTGATAGGCTTACATCACATCTCACTACCTTGAGCTTTACTGATTCCTCAGTAGATTCGTCTCTCTTTATCAGATTAATGACACAGTCTACTACATATCTTTTATCATATGTTGATGATAAATACTCATTGGTACATCTTCTTCATATATTGACCAACTTGATACACTTCTATAGAGGGAGATTGAAATGACAGACTTGAGATTACTTAAGTACTTCTAAGGTCTAGAAATCCATTATCACTCAACATATATTTTTGTGAGTCAACATAAGTATGCAAAGGATTTGTTAATCAAAGTTGGGATGCCTAAAGCAAAGCCCTGCAACTCTCCATGCTCTACTTAAACAAAATTATATACACACATTAGATCTCTTTTATCTAATGTTACTGCTTATAGGAGCATTGTTAGAGCCTTGTAGTACCTAAGCTTCACCAAACTTGACATAGCCTTTACAATGAACAAAGTTTGTCACTACATGCACTCTCCCACTTCTTCATACTTTGCTACTGTCAAAAGGATCTTGCGGTACATAGATGGAACTCAAGAACATGGTTGATAATTCTAATGAAGGTGAATATAAATCTCTATCTAATAAAACAACTGAGCTTGCGTGGATCAAGAAAATACTTTGTGATCTTCATGTATTTATTAAAAAAACTCCAACTCTATGGTGTGACAACACCTCATCCATTGCATTAGCCTCAAATCATTTCTTTTTTGCTCGCACAAAGCATATTAAAATTGACTCTCATTTTATCAGGGAATGAGTTGTGAAGAAAAAGTTAATGCCGTTAAGGATCAGCCTACACACCAAGTTCTAGGGATTCAATATCTTGAAGATGAGCATGATCAAGAAGGCAAGGAGCAAGTTCGGGAGGTTTCTAGTTCAATTAGCATGCCTCAAGGACCAATAACAATGTCGTGGTCTAAGAAGCTTCAACAAGCCTTAATTCATCATTTGCAAGACTTAGTGAATTCGACTAGTGCAAGTTTACAAGGATACCAAAACTTTGGAACAAATGCACATTGAGTTCAATACAACTTAATTCAAGTTCAAGTTTCTAATGGGTTTAAATAAGTATGTAATAGGGCATATTCGTGATGGGCTTGACGAATCTGTAATAGGGACTATTGGGCTGGTCAAAACGTATTTAAGTCCATTAGTTTTTTAGCTTAACCTAGTTTATTTTTATTTAAAATATAATTAGGCAAGTTTCTTATTTTTATGTTTTAGGGTTTTTAGGAAACTTTTGTTTGTAGGAAACCTTTAGAAAGACTATAAATATGCCTTGTTCGAATGTTTTAGGGGTTCCAGAATTGATAATTTTAAAAATCTAAAGGCTTTTTTGCTTTTATCTTTTTGTCTTCTTGAGTAGAATACATGCATTAAGAAACATTCAAGTAGATTGATCATCTTCTTGTGGAGTGTTTCAAAACTGGAATTCAGAAATAAGTTTTCTTTGTTATAGTTCTTGATCATCTTTCTAAGTAATCTGTTTTCTAGCCTTTCTTAGGGGTTGTTTTCGAATTGGTTTTCAGGGTTTTATTGCTCATGCTTTGTGGGTTCCTATATATAAAAGGGTTCTCAAGCTTATCCTTGGAGGTTTCGTAACATTTGGTATCAGAGCTTTGGCTCTAGATCAGATTTTATCTCTTCAAAAATTTCATTTCTTTATTTATGATTTCTTGCATTTTTCTTGTTCTTTTGAATTTATTTTTGTGTTTGTAGTTGACGAAGTTTAAAAAAAAGGAGAAGAGTTCGTTCAAAAAAGAAGAAGAAGGGTTCGTTCAAAAAAAAAAGAAAGAAAAAATCGTTCACCAAAGAAATGAGGAGAAAAGGAGGAGAAAAAATTCCGTTCACAAAAAAGGTAGATCTTTGTTTTTAAATTCAATACTTTCCTAATTTTAGATAAATCTTTGTTTCTAAGTTCATTACTCTCCTAATTCAAGATAGATATTTTTTTTTCTAAATTCATTACTTTCCTAATTGTAGATAGATCTTTGTTTCTAAATTCATGACTTTCCTAAATTCATGACTTTCCTAAATTAGTTACTTTCCTAAATTCTTTACTTTCCTAAAATTCTTCACTTTCCTAAATTCATTACTTTCCTAAAATTAGTTACTTTCCTAAAATTAGTTACTTTCCTAGATTCATTACTTCCCTAAGATTCGTTACTTTCCTAAGTTCGTTTCTTGCTCAAACTTGTTTTGAAAATTTCAGTTTTGGAATTCTAGATATTACAATCTATTTGAATCATTTTAAAAGTGTGACTCACCCAAGAACATAAAAGAATTAGCTACAGTGGTGTGAGAAAATCCGTGAGTGAAATTTTTACTTAAGTTAAACACGAGTGACCCCCCCCCCCCAATCTTTTGAGTGCAAACATGTGATGGAGTGCTTGTGAGGTCATTGATTTTTTTTCTTCTTTGTTTCGAACATTCTATTGCACCAATGTCAAACCAAAGTGGAGACACTAATGCTGGTCATGTTCCTAAATCTATGTCATGTAAGGCTCAACACGGAGCGTTTGCACGTTTAAACTAAAATATGGAGGCATGAGGGACACATTAGAGCTAATGGATGCAAGGTTGCAGGCGGTTGAAAGAGCAACACCAAATCACAACGAGGGGCGAAGAGGAGGTAGAAACAGAATACCTCAAGTTGATGACTTGAAAGACTTTGATTATAATGAGGATGATGATGATTCAATTGTTGGAAGGGTCGTGCCTAAAGGAGGTCGCGATTTTGGTAGAAGTAGATGGAGGATGCAAGAAAATCCATTCTATGGTAGAAACCGGGGCAATGTATTTTGTAGATAGGAATTTGGGAAGCATTAAGCTTATGATCATCATTTTCAAGGTAAATCAGATCCAGAAGCGTATTTACAATGGGAAAAGAAGGAGGAACTTATATTTGATTGTCATCAAGTTAGTAAGGAGAAGAATGTCAAGTTGGCAATTACACAATTTCCAGATTATGCTATAGCTTGGTGGGATCGATTGGTGACTAGTAGAAGAAAAAAATTGGAGAATCCAATTGAGACGTGGCATGATCTCAAGTCAACAATGAGGAAGAGATTTGTACCAGGCATTTTCATAGGGAACTTGTGCAAAAATGTCAAGTTCTTAGATAAGGAAGTAGGGGTGTGAATGATTACTACAAGGAGATGGAAATGCTCATGATGAGGGCTGAGAGGAGGATATGGAGACCACTATGACATGTTTTTTGGCTGGTTTGTATAATGAGATTGTTGACCAAGTGATATGAAACCTTATGTGGAGTTCGAATAGATGGTGCACATTGTCATCAAGGTGGAAAAGTAACTCCAAGGAAAAGGGGCAGCAAGGTATGTTTCCAAACCTTATTCCAACTCTGATTTTAAGGGTGAAAATAAGGTTGTTTATGATGGTGCAAAGGGAAAGACAGATTCAGTTTTCAAAGAGAAATCCAAAACCGAACAGCCTAAAGGAAGAAATAAGGAATTAAGTGTTGGAAGTGTCTAGGTATAGGCCATATTAGTAGGTAGTACCCTAATATGAGGACTATGACCTTACAGAATGGTGAGATAGTGACTGATGAAAAGGGTAACAATGAAAGCGATGATGAGGAGATGTTTGGGAAACCGATTAAAGGTTATATGATGCTTACAAGATGTTCTCTTAACACCCAATTGAATGAGGATTGCTGTGAGGAGCAACTGAACAACTTGTTCCATACAAAGTGTCATGTTCAAGGCAAGGCATGTAGTGTGATTATCAATGGCGGGAGTTGCACTAATATGGTGAGCATATTTTTTATTAATAGATTGGGGATGTCTACTACACTGCACCCACGTCTATACAAGCTTAAGTGGCTTAATGATTATGATGAGGTCAAGGTAAATAGGCAATCTATTATCTCATTTTCAATTGGTAAATATCATGATGGGGTGTTGTGTGATGTGTTTCCTATGCATGCGGGAGAGATTTTGCTTATGAGACCACAGAAATTTGACAAGAGAGTTGTGCATGATGCGTACCTCAATAGGTATTCATTCATCAAGGATTGTCGGGAGACCATACTAACACCACTTTCCTTAAAAGAAGTGTATGAAGATCAATGTAAAATAGAAAGGATGAGAGTGGAGGCCGAAAAGAAAGAAAAAGAGAGTAAGAAAAGTGCTTTAGAGAGTGAAAATAAAGAGGGAAAAGAAAAAGGTGAGCAGATCCAGCCTAGAGAGAAAGTGCAAAGAATGTGAGTTTAGTAGGCAAAGCAAGTGAGGTTAGACAGTCATTGTACTCTTATCGGCCTATATTTGTACTCTTGTACAAAGGGGATTATTTGGCAATTAATGAACTTAACCCCTCTTTGCCTAATGTGTTTGTTGATCTTTTGTAGGAATTTGAAGATATGTTTCCCAAGGAGATGCCAAGTGGTTTACCACCAATTAGAGGCACATAAACATTCCCATATTTGATTAAGTACAAGCAAGGTAAAGATAATGTAGTTGTGGATGCATTGTCTATATGGTACACTCTACTTAATTTTCTTAGTACTAAATTGTTGGGTTTTGAGCATATTAAGGAGTTGTATCAACATGATGATGATTTTGGTGAAATATATGCATCTTGTCATAAAAGGGCTGTTTCAGATGATTTTTACTTGTTTAATGGTTTCTTGTTTAAGAGAAATAAATTCTACATTCTTAAGTGTTCTATGAGGAAATTGTTAATTAAGGAACCACATGGATGAAGCTTAATGGGGCATTTTGGGGTAAGCAAGACCTATGAGATGTTGTTAGTACATTTTTTTTGGCCTGGTATGAAACATGATGTTCACAAGGTTTGTGAGCATTGCATTACATGTAAAGAGGCAAAGTCTAGGTTGAAACCGCATGGGTTGTACATTCCTAGTGCACCTTGGGCATATTTATCTATGGATTTTGTGCTTGGATTGCGTAGAACTAGGAAAGGCTGTGATAGTATCTTTGTTGTGGTTGATAGATTTAGTAAGATGACTCATTTATTCCATGCCATAAAATTGATGAATACTAAATTGATTGGTGATTTATTTTTCATAGAAGTTGTGCGATTATATGACATACCTAAGAGCATTGTTAGTAATAGGGATGTTAAATTTTTGAGTCACTAGATGCACTCTCCCACTTTCTACACACTTTACTGTTGTCAAAATGATTCTGAGGTACATAGATGGAACTCAAGAACATGTCATACACTTCAAACCAAGTAAATTACAACTCCATGCCTTTACAGATAATGATTGGGCTGGAGATCCTTCAGACAGAAGGTATACCTCTGGTTATGTCACTTTACAACTCCCACTTCTACACACTTTTCTAGCGTCTTGGAGTGCAAAGAAGGAAAACACTGTTGCCAGGTCTTCTAGTGAAGGTGAAAATAAAGCTCTAGCTAATGCAACAACTGAGCTTGGGTGGATCAAGTAAATACTTTATGATCTTCATGTATTTCTTAGCCAACCTCCAACTCGATGGTGTGACAACACCTCAGCCATTGCATTTGCCTTAAATCCTATCTTTTATGCTCACATAAAGTATATTGAAATTGACTTTCATTTCGTCTGGGAGTGAGTTGTGAAGAAAGACTTAATGTTGTTAAGGATCAACCTACACACCAAATTCCAAGGATTCAATATCTTGAAAATGAGTATGTAATAGGCCATATTTGTGATGGGTTTGACGAAACTATAATAGGGATTATTGGGCTGGTCGAAACTTACTATTTAAGCCCATTATTTTTTCAGCTTAATCTAGTATATTTCTATTTAAAATATAATTAAGCTAGTTTCCTATTTTTGTATATGAGTTTTTAGGAAACCTTTGTGTTTAGGAAACATTTGTAAATACTATAAATATGTCTTGGTCGAATGTTTTAGGGGTTCTAGAATTGATAATTTTGAAAACTTTAAGGCTATTTTGCTTTTATCTTTATCTTCTTGAGTAGAATACGTGCTTTAAGAAACATTCAAGTAGATCGATCATCTTCTTGTGGAGTATTTTGAAACTGGAATTCAGAAACAAGTTTTCTTTGTTCTAGTTCTGATCATCTTTCTAAGTAATATGTTTTCTAGCATTTCTTAGGGGTTATTGCTGGATTGGTTTTCGGGGTTTTCTTGCTAATGCTTTGTGGGTTCCTATACATAAATGGGTTCTCAAGCTTATCCTTGGAGGTTCCGTATCACTTGATAGCTCATCACATAGCTTCTGAATTTCAACTTGCTTGCATGTTTACTAAGCCTTTATCAACTCCTAGGTTTACCTTCTTATGTGACAAACCCATATCCTCTAAAGGGATCATGAGTTTAAGGGGGGATGATAGGTTACTTAGTTTAAATGGCAGTTAAATAGTGTTAGTTATTGTCCTAACTAGCTATATATATACTTAAACAATTAGTCGAGCCCTTTAGTCATATGTGGTGATCCTTAACACTTTGATGTAATGGGTCAGTTCAAAGAACCACCCTAAAAAAATGCCCAACATGTATTATGTATTAGAAAATGATCGTTTATAATAAAAAATTCATTTGAAACAATTAAAATACCCAAAAACCCGAAATGCATTATCTTCATTCTCCATTCTCCCTCCTTCTAAGACTCTATCATCGAATCAAATCTCATCGCACAGTCAACCACGACAGGAACCGTCCACCACGCCGCTGGCATAAACTTCTTCCTTATGAGTGGCTTCGCGATTTCATCAACAGTGTTGGGTCAAAATTGACGCTCATTTTTTTCATTTTGACAGCTCATTTTGTTGTTTTAGCTCATTTTTATATTTCTCTATGAATTTTCATATTGTTGTAGCTCTTCTCTTTGACGTCTTTTTTGTCATTTTGTGGTGGTGGTTCCCGGAAAACACCCATTTGATGTAAAGTTTGTTAAAAAGTTATTTACCATGTGAAAACAAGTTGCATGTGAAAACATTGCCTCACTCTATAGACGAAATAATTACTAAGAAAACATATTATTTACTCGGTATAAATAACTTATTTACTCAGTAAGCAGGCTGTTTTTTATATAAAACATTTTTTATTAAAAAAGTAACTTTCATGGATTGAGTGGGTCAAGAAAAGTAGGACCTTTCAAAATGATTATTTCTTGGGCTTTATGAAGCGTGATTTTTCTCTCTATTTTCTTTATATATAAAAGGAGTGGAGCTAGAGAGTCTCCTTCATTGATCATTGGTTAGGCTACTATGTCGTCTCTTTGAAATTCTAGGTTTCGTCTTCTTTAATATTGCTTTTTCCTCACCCATTATGTTTTTTTACATCCTAGCACATAGGGCTTCAGGCTTCCCCATTATCTAAGATTTCTTCTTCGTAATCACGTCGGGACAAAAGAGCTTAACGAAATAGCTCGACTCAAAGAGGACAGGGGCTAAAAGGGCTTGACTAAAAGGAGGGGGGACGACGTGGAGAAGAAAGAGGATAGGTATTTCAGGGTTTTTATAATTTCTGAAAGAAGAAAGAAATTGACTAATTTTTTATAATAATGGACATTTTTGCAGTTGAAAACTTGATGGCATTGGGCTAAACATAGGCACCTAAGTTAGGCGCAATTTTTTTTACGTGAATTAAATTTTAAACTGCAAAAATATTTGAAAATTTATCCAACGGTCTTTTGGATCCGAGGGTCTTTATCCAACAGTCTTTATTTGATTGAACATGATCCTTCTATTTTTTGATAAAAAATAAAAAACAAGATAATCTTTTATTCAAACCAACACGATAATTTGCATTCAATTACACATCTAAAAAACTCAACCTTACATTTAAAAATTACAAAGGGATCGATTTTTGAAATGAAATTATTGAAACACGATTGTGAGCAAATAAGATGAGATAATAGATTACAGAGAACGCTATAAATAAAATGTTAACTAGTGAAAGAGAATAATTTGATTTATTGTAGTTAGTGAGTTGTAAGAATCTCAAAAAGACTTCACTGATTTTTACTTACCTGTATTGAGAAAAAATTTACAGTACTTATTCAAGTGAAAAATTGACACTTCACAAAAATTGTTAAAAAAGTACTCTAAGAGCACCGTAATTTTTTCACCCTCATTGAGGTTGAGAAACATTTCCTCCAAAGTTTTCCAACCAAACATTGACATACGTGTATGAGATTCCCAAAACTCTCGTACCAAATACCTCAAAGATGGTTGGAATATTATGATATAAAAAATAACGTGAGAAGTTTTGAATCGGACTTTTAGAGATTGTGAGAAAGAAAAAAAATAGACTTTTAAAAATCGAAAGTTAAGATGACCAGAATCAAATATCCCTTCAGTTTTTCTTCAACTGAACGGAGGTTTCACATTTTCCGGGAACCTCCTAAACATTGACCATACCAACAACCCCGAAGTATAGCCTTCCAATTTCTTTTTTCTAGAGATGGTTGGAAGACAGAACGTTCAACAGATATGTTTTGAATCAGTAGAATCTGATAATAATTAGAACTTTAGTATTCCAAATAGAAAAAATGCATAACATAAAAAAAGAAGCTTATAAAGCAGAAAAATGACCATTCGAGGAAACGAGTGTTCCCAGACAAAAGAGGTGATGCTTCATCGAACAGACCATTAAACAATGAACATGGAGCTACTAATTCACAAAATCTTACAGCTACCAGTTCAATGAACAAATATCAGCTCTTAAGTAACTAATAATACAAAAGAAATATAAAAGCAAGATTATTTTTCAGTACATAGCCTATAGAATGAATTCTAATGCCTTGGCAACACTACCTTTCATGTTACAGATCCCATCTCATTTGTACTTGAGTTCTCTAAGTCTGAACTTCAGTATATTCCCTTTGCGGTATTATTCCAGAAATTTTAAAAAGCGATTGCAATTGTTACAGAATCCAATCTTTTTGGAAATGGACAGCAAAATGTTTTTAAAAACAAATTGAAACAAGAACGACAATATATATAGACAACTAAACGAGTGTCTTTCACAACCCCTGCACGTTGTATTTTCATTAAGAGAGAGTAAAAGATATTGAAAGAGCTCAGAAACATAAGTATGTCATGAGCAGGACTATTGATCTCTCCACCTTGGACTTGAGATGGGGAAAAATCCTGAAGGGGATAACGGAAATACAAGACCTGGAGACGGTGGAGGAGGAGGCCCCGGGCCTAAAATACCTGAATGAGCCATGGGTGAAAATGAAAAATTTGGTGACAACAGTGGAGAGAAAGGTATGCCAGGAGAAAGAAACAGATAAGATGATCGTGGGGATGGCAAATTCAAGTAACCAGTCGGAGATGGCAATAGAAACTGGGAAGTCGGAGATGGCAAAAGAGCTGGACTGTCCATTCGAGGGTAAGGAAAATTAGGCATAGGTTGTAAAGGAGCACTCACTTTTGGTGATGGGAATGTGGTAGCAGATGGGTTAGGAAGTAAGCCAGAAGCAGGCGCCTGAGCCATATTTTGACCCGGAATCGGTGGGTGAAATGGAGGTTGAGCATGGATCCCTCTTGGAGATGGATCGGTCATTGAACTTTGAAGGTATCTCATGTAAGCTGAGATAGGAGACTCGGCTGTGTTTGGCCAAACTGAATTCCCATTAGTGGATGGTGGCATTTGAGTTGATGGGTGCCCAAATTGTGGATGCCTAACAATACCATTGTTGTACGGAGCTGGAGGTGGAGCCACAGTAACAGGGAGTGGAGGAGGCATTTGGGCTCTGTTAATAGGTGATAATGGGGGAGGTCTAATCCTCTGCAAGCGCATACTTTGTGGTTTTGGTGGATTATGGGGAGGTTTAGGCAAAGGGTCTTGCGATGGTGAGCCCGTTAGTTGCTGTACAATATTCCGAAAGTCATTCTTGCTTATGTTGTAAACCTGAGGCAGAGGCTGCGGCCTAGTAGCATTGTTACCAATGTTAGGCTGGTGTAATGGACTCTTCCGTATATTCTTCCCCATTTTGTTCACTCCCAAGTGTTCGTTCTGTCTATTTTTAGAGTTATCCATATGGAAAACTTGAAAACTTCACAATCAAATACTAGTTTCTTCAATCTCCCACCAAGTCAAAGCACTCATTAGCTTCAAAACTACATAAGATTCAATCTCAAATCCCAGGTGCTTTTCCTAATGGGATGAATCTCCAATATAACTTCAAACCCTCGCCTATATGACTAGACCAGAACTTTGAAATTAAAGCTCCCAACAAATTCAGACAGATATGTTAAGCATATGAACGAATCGAACCCATCAAAAAACAAGAAATACTGAACCACGGAGCTGAAAATTCAAGTGCAGCAGCCCAGACGTACCTTTTTTTGTTGGCTTCACTCTAAATAAACCGGATCGAATCAGCTTGATAAATATTTCTCAAATCCCAGCTCAAAATTTCTTCAATTACCAGACCTAGCAACTAGAATCTCCCAGCAGTTTATTCTCCGGAGACAGCACGAAAACGAATTTACCCAAAAGTTGAAACTTTCACCAATAACGAACCAACAAAGTGAAATTGTACCGAATTGAAGGGGAGAGAAAGTAACCAACCAAGCAAATATATTCCAGGTTTCACATACCAGCAAGAAAATTAAGTAAACGTAGAAAGTTAAAAGGAACCAAGACAGATATTGAATTAGAAAAAATTATGCCTTGACTTGTGGTGAAGAGACGCCAAAGAATTAGTCAGACGTTTAATTACTCTTCATCGATTTCCTCAAAGATAATAAGATAACGGAAATGGAAACCCTAGCGGTGGAGCAACGAATGAAGCAAGGAAAGCCCGAAATTTGGGTTGAGATCAATGTGAATGAAATTGAGAGAGAGAGGGGGAGGTGGAGTGTGGGCCCTGGGCCCAGCTGCACCATGGGCTCTTACCACTTATATATATTAATTTTACGTAGATCAAATAACTAATTAAATTTTAAATGAGTAATTAATGTCTCAATTATTTATAGATTATCTTTTCAAATCATTTTATCAAACACAAATCTACAAATTATTATCACATCACTATAGAATTATTCATATATATATATATATATATATAGTTTATATATATCATCATATTTAATAATTTTTGAAATACAATATCTGATTTGTCTTTTATTAAAGTTATAATTTTAGATGACTTCTAAAATGAAGACTCAAAACTCATGATTTCTTAAATATAAGTATGTAAACTAATAACGTCCTAATATGCAATTTATTGGCAAAGATAAATAAAACATGTTACATGGTTCCGCACGTCATGAAGGTGAGGTTATTTATGTGTTTTCAACGAATCTTCTTGGGTCTCTCTCTCCATCGCTAGTGGAAGCTCTTGCTTTGAGAGAGGGTCTATTTTTTGCCTTAAACGAAAACATTCAGGTTGATGTGGTGGAGTCTTATTGCTTACTGTTAATTCAAGGTTTTGGCATCTGAGCGGAAAACTATTCAGAACTAGGAGTATTATTGAGGAATGCGGAGTTTCTTGAAGGCCTTACATAGTCATTTGTGTTCCCATTGTCCTTGTAACGCTAATGAAGCAGCTCATCGCCTGGCTTGTTGGGGACTTACAATTTAAGGCAGTCGGTTTTGATCTTTTGATAGGCCTTTGTGCATTTCGGATGGTCTTTAATCTCATGCTTTGTAGTTTGTCTTTAGCTTTATGCTAGTTTAAAAAAGGGCATCCGTGGTGAAAATCATGTATAAGATTCTTTGATAGACTAAGCGATGTGTAATTATTTATACATTGGTGTATTATCACTCATTAAAATAATTTATAATTTTTAAAATAATTATTGACACATTAGTTAATCAAATAAATTTAGTAATTATAGAATTACTCCAAGAAATAAACCTAGGTGTCTTGTTATTATTAGTAAAATGACTAGAAACGTATAAATAATATGAGAAAAATATGAATAATACGAGGGAATTAAGCAATTCAAATCGTGTAACATGTAATATCGTCTGTGATAATAACAGTGTTAATAATAAAGAAATTAGGTAATTTTAAAATATGTATTTTATAAGCAATAATAGATCAATTATGTATGTATATATATATGTATTGCTACAAGATTTATTTTTCTCTTATTTTAGCAAAATAATCACGATGATAGAGAAAGTAAACCAAGTCTTGAAGCAACTTTTTAATCTTTTTAAAGCAGTGCTCTCACCTTAATCCTCAAAGTCAAATATTAATAGAGAAATTTTAGTAGATACACCATTATGAAAGAAAAGTAAGATTTTAAAACTCTTCTATTTTATAAAAAAATTCATGTAATATTTTAATAAATAACATAATAAATATTAATTTTAATGTGAAAATATTAGATCAAGATTAGCGATAACCGACTTAATTTTTGCTAAACACATGGATCCGAATTTTGTTTATTAAGTTCACACAGGTCCTCCCGGCACAATTTTTCATACTTCATATTCTTAATATTCATCATCCTTAATAATAATACTTATTATTAATTTATAATTAGCTTTTGTGACCAAAAGTCAATAGAAGAAAATGGCAGAAAGTACAAATTTGCACACAAGTTAAGAAAAAAAAACGAACAAATTATGAATTTTCAACCCATGTAAGCAACTATTCCTAAAGCTTAAAGGGATAATAAAAAAAGGGTAAAGTTAGGGATAAGGCAAATCAATCATGTGCATCAAGCAGCCCATGTGTTTCATTCTAATTCTAGGTTTTAAAAATTCAAAACCTTAATGTTTTGCATTTTGAAAATTTCTTGCAGTTCTACATTATCTTAATTATTAATATATGATGTAGGCAATATAATGCTAACCCTATTTAGCCTTATTTATTTAATTAATTATAAGAAATAAATCAATAAACTTATTATAAGGTCTATTATTTTCTCACATTTTTATCATTTTCATCAAAATACGAGAGTGTCCTGTTTATTTAATCTGGTGTCTACAAGGACAAGCTCACTTATAGGATAGTGGGCAATTACCCGTTTTTATTTCTATTTTTTTCATATATATATATAATTATCTAGATAAAATGTTAAATTATAAAATAACCTACTACTTGCCTCTCTTTCAATCTACAAATTACATAAGTATATACTATTTTCCTTTCAAAATTTATAAGATTACTAAATTATATATGATTTGTAACCCTTCAAATGTATAAAATAACAAACTTGAATGTTATTTGTCTCATTCAAATTTTTAACATTATCCAAATTTAATAAATCTATCCGTTTATTATTATGTCAAATAGCGTGTGATTGAATTTTTTTTAATCCTTTTCCACAAAACTTCTGACCTCACTCCTGAATCTGTCAATTAACAAAATAGATGGATCAAATCTAATTTAAAAAATAAAGATAAAAGTGGGTCAACTTTTTTATTATTATTATGTCAAACTGTTGTGCAATACAGAGATTTAAGCTTAACAATCTAGATCTCATCAACATTTTCGCATGGAAGGTGATTCATATCCAGTTTTTATTCTATATTTATTATTTATGTTAATGGTGTAATTTTACATTAGTCGAATAAATAATTACTATGATTTTCTATAGGTTCTTAAATACTTAGATTTTGCTTTCCGGTTGGTTCAAATATATATACTAATTAATCTCACAATCAACAAAAGTTAGTTCCTTTTGTTGAATATTTGGACTAAATTAGTGCTTCCTTCTTACATTTCTAGAATATATCATATATAAATTTTAATTTGATGCTCCATCCTTTGAATTGTCTGTCAATTAGTATTTCAAATGATTTTCTATTAAATCGTTCCTTCTTATAAACATGCATTGCCATTTTTTTCATGTGAGACAACCAATATACATAAGGGGCTACCTATAAATTTAATTACTCCATTTATATATGTTGAGACAATCAATTATATATGTTGAGCTCGTTATTTCCATCCATGCAGTTTACTATACAATAGTAAATATGACACGTCATCTTCTCTAATATATATATAAGACTTATATAATTGATAACTCACAATCATTTTGAATATATTTTCATGTTATTTTTATTTCAGAGTGCTTGAAATTCTTTGTCATTCCAAAACTTATTTTCTGACTCAAATATCTTTATCGTTGCAATGTCAAGGGCAGAGGAGCCAGATCTTTTTGAAGCATATTTTTTTCCTCGATGTCACATTAATTTGATTGTCCGACCTATATGACTTTTTTGAAAGTATCATTAGGATGTGTAGAGAACTTCTATCGGCTGTCTTTAGTTTTCTCACCTGTAAATTAATTTGGTGATATTTGAATCGTGAAAAATATGATTGACAAAGAAGTGAGAATAAATAATTAGAAGAAATGTAAGAGGAACTAGAGGAAAATGGAAAGAAAATGTTTTTTTTTCTCACATTTTTGTTCTTGAAAACCATATTCTGTTTTTAGTGACAAAAACTTGTTTGGCAGAAATGAGAACAATTTTTTTAGAAGTATTTTTGAAAGCAATCCTCGTTTTTTTAAATTAATGTCTACAATTATCTTATATTACTTAAAAATATTTGACAACTAAACCTATTTTCACTTCTTCAAAACAGTTTTTTTTAACTTATCAAACATTTTTAAGTAATGTCTAAACAATTCCACTCAAATTAAACTGGAGAAATGCAATCCCTCCAAAGTTTTTTTTATTTATGTCATAATTTCTAAAGTCTAAACATAATCTAAAGGAAATAACATCTTTAAAATTTTTTTTGACAATATTTGAAAACCATTTTTAACATTATTTTTGTAGATAACAAAAAAGTTTATATAGAGCATAAATGATGCTGATTTAGTGATTTAAATTTGTTCACCTGTTCAATTGAATGAGTTTTTAATCATTAGTGCTCGCGGCCTGTTAGCCCTCAAATTAGGTTATCATTTCTTTTTTGTTTATATATATATCTACCTATATATACACACACTATCCAGTGTATAAATCTCATGCAAACATTATTTATTTTCTATCGGTAAATTTTATTTTTTTCGATTCAGTTATATGATGAGCTTAGCTACCCAATGTTTATTGTGGGCTCGACACTGGTACACAAGAAGTGCATTCTTCTCGGTCCTCTCGTACTAGGAATATGTTCTCTAAATGCTTAAACACCCATATTAGATAGGGACCGAACTGTCTCACGACTTTCTAAACTAAACTCACCTACTACTTTAATGGACGAACATCCCAGCCTTATAATATACCACAACCCCACATATGTATGCTAGTTGTAAATCGTGCATTGCCCGTGATAAATTAATAAATAAAAATTTCATTAAAATAATATTTTAATATAAAAAAGTATTAAATATACAATGATTAGGCGATGCAACAAAATATAATATATTATAGGGCGTCGATTGTTTTATAGTTCACGAAAGCACAAATATATTTCAATTAAATGTATATATTTACTTGAAATTTTAGTATTTTTAATAATATATTTTAATTAATAAAATACATTTATCTTTTTTTACTTGTTTTTTCAAATATATAAGGTTGATTGCATTTCATTTCTTTTGTTTTTTTATATTTTGCGCATTGTTTTCATTTCATACATTTTAGGATATATTTACTTCATAAATTTAAGTTATGGGATCGGTTATATGAAAAAAAAAGTTTAATACATTTTACAAAAAAGGTTTTAATTTTATTTTTTCCTGAAGCAATTTCTCAAAAATAAAAAACACACTGAGAGAAAAGAAACAGTGCTTGTAATTTGCAGTTAGGAGGGTGTTCCGCCTCGTTTGACATGGGTCTTAAATCGCTTAACACCTGTCTTCCCTCTCTCTCTCTCTCTAAGTTCTAACTCATGCCTTTTCCTCTCTCTCTCACTCTCTCTGAAATTTTCAATCAGCAACATTAGATCTGCGGGCACAAGGTACTTCTCTTATTTTCTGTTTAGGTTGTGCGTTTTATTGTTTCCATTCTGTTTTCTTATATCTTAAAATCTCCGGTGCAATTGCTTTAAGTTTTCATTTTAGTGCGTAATTGATTCTTACTTTCATTATCGACCTGTCTTCGGTTTAAGCTTTATTATTTTGGGAGGTTCTAGGTTCTTCGTCCTTGTTCTTCATTTTATTTCATTGTTTTACATGATCTTTCGATTGGATTTTCCCTCACTGCTTTATACTTTTGGTATCTGAATCTGTACTTTGGATTGCGAAAGGAAGGATCTTTTTTCCAGTTTTCTGTATGATTCGCCTGTACGACATTACGGATATTACTTTTTAAAATGTTGATATCTCTCTAATTTATGGAAATGTCTAATTCAACTCCATAATTTATTATCGCCACTTAAATATGTAATAGATCGTGTTTATGCATAAATATTCATCCATTGAAGTCCTGGTCCTGCCCAGTAATTTATATTTTTGTAGTCTTGATTTGGTAGCTTTAGAAGTTAGAACACACTGTTAGAAGCGGACGGATTTGGAATTCTACGAGTAAATGCAATTCTTGATTGTACTTATTAACTACGTGCTCCGTTGATGATTGACTTGTTATTGTTGTGATGGATTCTTGTGTGGTGGTTGGGGTGAAAAGCTGTTCTTGCCAAATGGTAACTTTAGATAATTATTTTTGTATCAGTCGTTACTCGGTTTTCTGTTTTCTGATCCGGATTTATTTGTTGACCGATGGGGTTTAGGTCCCAATGGTTGCTTGTAACGCTCATTCGGGATTTACTAATTTGCCAGAGTATATGTCTAATCTAGTAGTCTGTTGGTTTGGTTTGATTAATGCTTCTGGATTTGAGTCTAAAGGAGATACTAAGACTGTAATAACTGTAGAGGCATTGAAGTGCCACGTGGTAACCCGTCTATTTCAAAGATAAACAAATTCTTGCTAAAAGAAAAACCAAATTCTTACGAAATGTAATATTTCTGTTGTTTATTTGGTAGTAGTTGAGAAAACTTATTTGCTAGGTGACAAATCAATTTAACTATATAAAACTAAAGGGTCATCATTTAATTTAAAACAATATCTCGTAGTTTATCCCAAACATGTTCTAAGAAACAATTTTGTGGGCGTATAAATAAGGTGGATTGGAGACCTTTTTGCTTTCCTTGCTTTATCGTATACCTAATGATATAGGGGACTCTTCCACATGTATACGAATACACAGTACAAGGAAGAGAAGTTATACTTGCATATGTGGCAATGATGCTAGTTTATCCTATTGATGACTAGTTTTGATTTTATGATGACTACAACTCAGGAATATGTATTTAGATAACTTTTAGGTCAATTGGTCTCAAGAGATTAGTATTGGTGCTGGATGCCTCACAACGAGAGATCACTAACTATACATATGGAATATGTATTTAGATAACTAATTCTAATTGATTTTGAACCCATGCTATAAACATATAACGATATTAAATGAATTACATTATTTTCTTTTGCCGTTGTTCTTTAAAGATGTCGTATAGAATCCTTTCATTTTTGGAATGAGAAGGAATAGGATATAAGGGCTTAGGTTGCCAATAAAGATTGTGTTATTCTTGATATGGTAAAGAGTAATAGGTTTAGATATTGATAGCTGTTGGAATGTTGTCCCACATCGTCTAAACTTGCCAATTCTGTGCTAGTTATAAAGTTCTAGTACCTCTCTTCTTGATACCTAGGTTTTAAGGAGTGATCAGACTAGGCTTTTTCAACTTGGTATCAGAGCTTGGTTGGGCCTTTGTTTGTGCCGCTTTAGTTCGGTTCTTTGTCCGTTTAGTTCGGATTGTTTGGTATGCTGCTTAGTTCGACTATCGTGTTGTGGTCCAGGAGGGTGTGTTGGAATGTTGTCCCACATCGCCTAGACTTGCCTATTCTGTGCTAGTTATAAAGTTCTAGTATCACTCTCCTTAACACCTAGGTTTTAAGGAGTGATCGGGCTAGCCTTTTCAACTTGGTATCAGAGCTTGATTGGGCCTTTGTTTGTGCCGCTTTAGTTCGGTTCTTTGTCCGTTTAGTTCGGATTGTTTGGTATGCTGCTTAGTTCGGCTACCGTGTTGTGGTCTAGGAGGGTGTGTTGGAATGCTGTCTCACATCGTCTAGACTTGTCCATTCTGTGCTAGGTATAAAGTTCTAGTACCCCTCTTCTTAACACCTAGGTTTTAAGGAGTGATCGGGCTACGTTTTTCAACTATAGCAAGCAGAAATAGATCAGATAGAACCTCAGCAGTTCCTATAAACCCGAGATAAAGGCTTAGATCAACTGAAATGTGGGATCGCATGAAAATCTGTGATGTGACATGATTTTGCCTAAGGTATTAGAGGTTGCATTTACTATTCTATGTTCATTTTGTTGATGTTGTGACAAAATTATGGTTATTCACCTTAATGATCCAACTCGCTAACTCGCCTCAATGGTATGGTGGAAACAGTGGAGTAATCGGGTTGTTATCATTTGAGAGTGACTTTGACTTGAAAGCTATCAATATAGTGGTAAGAAGCGTGATCTGGTATTTGTTATATGAAGAAATTTATTCGGAACAGTTAAATAGATTCCCTTTAAATTCCCATTTTTTCCTTGTGCAGATGCTAATACACATCTGAAATGGAAAATGGAGAAATCAGAAATGGAGTTGAAACACAGGGTAGTCTTGCAATCGTCCCCGTTGATCAAAGAAGTCGATCCAGAATTCCTAACGATATCATGACTCTTCGTCTAAAGAACCGAGAAAGGCAACGTAGATACAGAGCCCGTAAACGTCTCGAGGCAGATATCAAGAGATCTTCCATTAGTCAACAGTCTCCTCAACCAGAACTGGATTTTCAATCGAACGTTGGGATCTCTAACAATTTCATAACCCGCGTGTATTGCAAACGAGATTGGAAAAAAGATGCAAGGAGGGCTAATTCAACTATAAATCAAGAAGACACAACGATCAGTTCTATCAACCCGACGATTATGGTAAACGGTGAGAGCCAGACTCAGTGTGGAGCCGCTAAAGCGGAGATATCTGTTAGCCATGTTGTTTGTGATATACAAAGAAAGATGCTGAGTAAAAGAGACTGGAAAGCGGAAGCGAGAAAGAAGAATCAAGCAGAAATTTGATTGCCAGATAACCGCTGATTGCTTAACATGATGGGTTTGGTATGTTAATTTGTTTAGAGCTTCATGTGAGATAGTATGATAAAAAAAATTTTAGTAGGTAATAATAGACAAGAATTGAATTACTACAGACTACCTGATTGGTTCGTTCACGTGGGTCTCGTCTAATTTTGTATATAAGATCCACATAATGAATTAATCAAATACGTCGGGATTACGTATGTACTTTCGGAATACTTGAGTTTTATCAGATACTAGGGCTGCTAAAATCTTTATCAGCACAGCTTTTCGATGGAAATATATGTTTATCCTTTTTCTAAATTCAAGTTCTTCATTAAGGAAATTACAATAAATGATGGAAATGATTAAAATATTGTCAAAATATGATTAATACAAAATTAAGAGGTATAGAAATTAGAAAGGTGTCAATAACTTATGCATAAAGTTAAAATAAATCTTATTAATGATTATGGTCATAAGGATGAAATTACAATAAATTATGTCAATGATTACAGAAGATGGAGAAAAAAAATTATCAGAAGAATAAGGATGAACATGAATAAAACCATTTTATACAATAGAAGTAAATAGATCTCAAGATTTCATGTCCAGCTCTAAGGGGTGATTTACTCTTCTGGTTATGGTTAAATTTATCATTATTTCATAAATCTCCAGAAACACGACGCGGGCTGTATATGTTAAAATAGAAACTCGAGCAAATTCTACCTTTCTTCTCATCTCTAATGAAATTTGTAGTCGAAATCTCCTAAGACATGAATTCATCGTCGAAATCTCGAAGACAGACACAATCTATCTATATATATATATATATTAGAAGAAAAGACAATAAACAAAAGAGTTAGAAGAAAAATCTTAGCAAACTCTGCCTTTCTTCTCATCTCTAGGACTCAACTCCTCAAAACTCCAATCCCTTCTCATCCCACAACTCCTCACCAACCTTGGTTCTTTGTTTCCGTCAAAGCCAACACCACCACTACTATGAAGCCTACGATGGTGACTCTTTACCTTCAATTCTCTTGACCCAATTACCATTTTCTCATATGGTGTTGTTGTTGGACTTAAATTCCCCGACCAGCTTCTCTCTATCTTCACACAACACATTTTCTTATAATAATAACCCTTTTCTTCTCCTTGCCCATACATCTTCTCTGAATCTGTTCTTTGAAGAACTTGACAGTTTAGACAATTCAGGCTCATCTTTACCCTCTCTTTTGTATGATTTATTGAATTAAATGAGTTAATGATGAAGAGAGGGAGAAGAGAGGAGAGAGAAGGGTTTTTTTGTGTATGGAAGTGAATTAAGAATGAGAGGAAGAGAGGAGTGAAATATACAAGTGAATGGGGATAGGAATGGAGGCTAATTTTAAGTTGTTTTTGTTGGAAAGATAACCAACTAATCTATTCTGTTAATTATGGATTATTAATAATAAATGTCATCCATAAATACAGGTTAGCCAGTTCTAATTTGGGATTTTAACAGCTTGGCCAATTACTAATTGAGGATGGGAATATGTTGGCTCTTTACTTCTTGATTAATATTACTTCCTTTTTTAGGAGATTTGTTTTATAAAATTATTCAGGCGGTGAAGAAAAGGAATGACGTAACAAACTAATAATTTTTTATTTATCATTATTACGTTTCACCGTTTCATTCATTACTATTTTGAATTAACATTTTTTTATCAAAATATTGGATTTTTCCACAGTACAGGGGTCACTCCTGTACTGTACAGGGGATTTTCTCTGTACAGTACATGGATCTAAAAATTATTGTACTGTAGAATGTCCCCAGGAAATTAGATATTATTGAGAAACATAACAATGATATAAAAACACACTTCTTACAATCAAGTTAGTCTAAGCCTGCCCCTAATGGAAACCCTCTCTTTCAATAAGATTCCAAATATCATAAGGCAAAAAGAATAAATCAAACATACTACACCTCTGATGTTTGCTATAGTTTATTATAGCCATCAGCAATTGAGTTTTTGACTCTTTTAGCCCAATGAGCAAGAACAAAAGTTTTTAGCCTTTTCTAATAGAAAGAGAGAATATCATGTAAAACGCAACAAGCACAATGGTAATCACCATTACGCCAACTTACAACTCTTTTAGAATCAGATTCAATCACCATGTTTGTACAACCATTAATCAAAGCCATGTTGATGCCTTCATCCATTGCTAGCTCTATTTTTTTTCACTCAACTTATTTAACAAGAAGGTTTCTCATGTGAAAAGAAAATAGACAAAAGCTAAAGAAAATGTTATTCAACAATGTAATGAGCAATTATATGGCTTTGCTAAAGGAGGAAAATGGTTAACTGTTTATGCAAATGGAAATAGAGAGAGAAGAAGTAACAAGTAGTAAAAGAATGAATCATCCTAAACTAGACCTTGTAACTTCATAAGCCAAGAAGCAAGCTGCATTTGCCGGAACACTTCGAGCCATAGCCGGTCCAAACCCCTTGTATAGCCCTTTCACTCCCTCTGACGCTACAATCTTTCTAAAAGCATCAATGGAACCAGAGAACTTTGGGTTTTTATAATCATCAACCTGAAGTACACTCTTGACGACATCAGTTGGATAAACAGACACCCAGAATGAAGCTCCGGCCAACCCACCAGCCACAATCAAGGAACCTCTTCCAAGGCTAGAAGTGTCGGTTCCTCCTGCTAAATATTGTTTTAGCAATTCATAAACACCAAACATTGCAGCATTTCCGGGTACTTCACGTGCCATAGTTGGAACCAAGCCCTTGAACAAGCCCCGAACACCGCCTTCTGATTTGAGAACGTGTTTAGCCACGTCCATCGGTCCTCCGTATTTCACGGCCCCGCCAACTGCGCTCGACCCTGCCAATGCACTTTGCGCTTGCAACCTGTTTTCGGCAGTTAAGCATTAAGGTAAATGAGTTTCTTTGTCCAAACAACACAATGGCTAATATGATTGTCCTTTTTTAATTCCGGAAAAGAAAGGAGCAAGCTGTGGTTCCTTAAAATAGCTTTTATAAAAGGGCAAGGAATGTGGACCTTCATAAGATAAAATCAAAGGACTAAAGCCTACAAACCTGCACTTGATCAATTCAGTGGGGCAAGCTAGAAAAGAAACAGCAACTCCAGCTCCAGCCCCAGCAATTACCTGCTGATTAACCGTAAGGGGAACACCAGGTTGAGACCTCAAAAGTCCCTCCATTTGTCCCCTTACAGAAAAGAGAACAGCATTGAAGGCCGCAACAGTGGCAAGTGGAGCTCCCATACCTTTGTACAATCCTCTTGGTCCTTCAGCAGCTATTGTTTGTCTGACTGCATCCATTGCCCCCGAGTATTTGGGAGGTTGCCCCGGAAGAGGAGTCGGCTGGCTTTGGAGCTTGACCTTGATGGTATCAAATGGGTGGCCACATATTAATTGCGCTGCTCCTCCAACAGTCCCAGCTGTAAGATCTTTAGCTACGTCTCCCATCTGTAGAAATAATAGATAATAGAGATTTTTAAAAGGTTAATCAATATTGAAATTTTGAGCTCCCCTTCCAAGTTAATCTAGCTCAAGTAATTAGAAAACTAGGAAGATGCTCAAGCTTTTTTAAACAGGTGCCACAAGAAAAAGTCTTGTTCAGTTATGTCCCTCAAGCTCTGGTAAAGCATTGTCTGAGTTCAGGTTGATGTTATAATGAGAAGTGCAGACAATTTGCCTGATGCCTAACTTAAATATAGAATTAGAGGCAGAGTTTTGCAATCCAGTTATGTAAGCAGCCTTTAACAGCTTTTCACATATCTATCATCAGCAGAATAGCATCTTTAATAATAAAAGTGGGAGAAATTGAGTCATAGGAATTCTAAGGACAGCATCTACTATATCATTCTAAAGTAAGGAGCAGAGTTCATTTGGGAATTTCATCAAACAGTCAGAATGAGTGTAGTTAAAAAGAAATTATGGTTCATACGAATTCCAAATCATATTGAGTATAATGTATTCAATCTCAGAGAACTCATCGAATTGGATTCATATAAACATCCCACATTCTACTTTCTGAACATTTAACAAAAAGAATAGCACTTTATGGAAACTGGAAATCTTACGCTTACCAGAGTAAATTCTCGATAAACAGAGAAAATCCGGGAAAGTAAACGAAAGAGATTGATCTCCAACCCTTCAGCTGAAAGCTACGCTTACCCAGATGATCAAATCGGATAAAAAATAGATCCAATGCAAATTAAAGGAAAAAGAATCGGTAAAGCGTCAAGAGTGTTAGCTAATACGTCACTGACAATGAGGATTGGTGGTCGTTTTGGTGACGGAGATATGGAAGTAAACCTCTGACAGAGGAATTATAAACACAGAAAACAAATAACAAAGAATGGATCTTTTGGGTAAATTTTGGTCCACAAAAGCAAGAGGTTGGGTAGGACAAAAATAAGCCAACCAAATTCAAGCTTATACTTAACACAGACAAGAAGAGTTGAATATGCGGCTGACAAGCAAACCCAAAACTTAGCGAAACCTGTTTCAGCCTCTGAGGGCCAGGGACTTCTACTTGGTGGTGAGGCTATGGAAATTGGTCTCGCATCTCAGCAATGCCTACGGACACAAGAGTGGGGCTGCCATTCCAAATCCAAAATGACACATTTTATTGTTTCCTTTCTAAAAGCACGAGATTAGTGGTTGGTGAATGGTGACTCGGCCACCATGCTGTTTATGGCTACATACAGATTGGCAGGATTCTCTGCCATTCTTTGGTTATATCTTGGAAATGGGATTCGATTTTTTATCTTCAAAGGAAAGTTTTTGATTAACTTGTAAAACTATACCCTTTTGTTTGGAAATGAAAAATGTTCTATTTCTCAAATATAAAAAAATTATACTAGTGACCTATTAAATTAAATCAACTACTTATATTATCTCTCTTCCCTCGTCACCTTCTTCCATTCCCAATGTAAATACCAAATCAACTAAAGATGACGAATACAAATTTTACTGTTTTTAGCTCTCATTTCCCATTTTCGCTTCTTCTTCTTCTTCTTCCCGCTTCCGCTTCTTCTTCTTCGTTCCGCTTTTACTTCTTCTTCTTCTTTTTCCCGCTTCTTCTTCTTCTTCCCGCTTCTTCTTCCCGCTTCTTCTTCTTCTTCTTCTTCTTCTTCTTCTTCTTCTTCTTCTTCTTCTTCTTCTTCACGCTTCCACATCTTCTTCTTCTTCACGCTTTCGCGTTCTTCTTCTTCTTACTACTTCCGCTTTTGCTTCTTGTTCTTCTTCTTCCCGCATTCGTTTCTTCTTCTTCTTCTTCTTCCCGCTTCTTCTTGTTCTTCTTCTTCTTCAAGCTTCTGCTTCTTCTTCTTCTTCTTCCCGCTTCCTCTTCTTCTTCCTCCACTTCTTCTACTTCTTCTTCTTCTCGCTTCTTTTTNCTCTTCCCCCTCTCCCTCTCTCCCTCTCCCTCTCCCTCTTCTTCTTCATCTTCTTCTTCTTCTTCTTCTTCTTCTTCAAGTAGTCACACGCTCTGTGGATAACTGGCTACAAGAATAAAAATGAGTAGTTGAAGGGTTCAAGTAGTTATATGTTGGATCAAGTTTTAAAATTTGAGGAAAAATCAATGAATCACGAACGGTTCGTGAGCGAAAAATAAAAAAATTTATCACATCAACCAATTTAATCATATTAAATATTAAAACCATACATCCGATAATGTATACTCAGTTAAATGTATTCACTAGAGGTAGAAATAATTTTATACCTTTCTTGTATCGAAATTTTTTTGATTTGGTAGAATCCTATTAGCCGTCGCATTCTTCGTTCTTCGTAGAGCTCAAACCAGTCTTCACACCAACAACCACTCGTAGGATTCAAAAGTATATTTCCATTGGATGTTGATAAGGAATTGAGTGTGAGCTCTCAAAATAAGTGGAGAAGAGATTTCGGTGGCAAGCAAGAGGAGGGAGAAACTATTTTTTGCTCTATGTAATTACATACTGTGTTAGGGTTCGGGATGCAACCCTATTGTCATCCCTTCTATATTAATTACAGAATTTGCACATATACCCTTATATGTTAAATTATTGAAAATTCACCCCTAATGTTTGCTATTGCCAAAATTGCATATCTCCCTAGAGTCAATGTTGTGTCCAAATTCATCAATCCAAACTGATAAATTAAATTAATCTCCATCAATTAATTAATTAATATATTTTATTTACAAAGTATTCAATAATTAGAATATAACCAATTGATTAGTTTGAAAATTAATTACTTACTCTTCACTAATTAAGTGACAACTCCCATCACATATGAGTTCGGGAAATATACCTTGGTCCAAAACACATTTTTAGTTCAACTGATGTTATTTTTCATTCATGTCCTTACGAGCTATTCCTGAGATCAAATGGACCCACATAAATAAAGCTATAAGAATTAAATACTCGACGAATTTATCTCTATAAATTCTCAACCTATTTAATCCTAACATCGTACAACTACACTATAGGTCCGATGTCGAATCCACTATCGATTTATGCGCGCTACATTTTCTTTTGGTGCAAATAAGCACTTTTATTTCACAGTCCATAAAATATTTTAACATATTATCCTTCCTCAATATCAGTAACAAAAGTGGGATGTAAACTCACCACTTTACCCCTTTAGTTATTGTCGCAACGTGCACGCGACGCGGAGCGACGATTAAAAAAATCATTTTTTGCAGGAAAAAGAAATTTACATCCCAATTTTAAGATGATTTTAGGGTGTGGTTGGTTACCCAATTTTAAGATGAAAATTTTGGTCTACGAGAACTTAAAGTTGGTTCGAGAGTCGTTTATGTGTGGGGAATGTATTAGCACCCCACAACACCAATTATAAAATGGTTACCAAATTTAATCAAAAGCTATTCAATTTTTTATTTTAAGGCAAATGTTAATGAAATTCATTTTTGAATGTCTCATTTTGTGCATTTTGTATAATAAAAATGAACAAAATAAATTACCTTTAATGGGTGGTTCAAAGACCATTGAAAAATTATATTTTTGTATTCTTGTATCTTTTTAAATGAAAGGATTATTAGAGTTATTCTTGGTATCCCAAGAATAACTCCTCACCTTAGTAGTTCGAGAAGTTTGGAATCCAGAAATCTCAAAGTCCGTCGTCGGCTTTTGTTTAGTGAAAATTAAATATTGAAGTAATAAAATTTAAATCTAATTGTAAAAATTATAATCCACACATACATGAACATTAACTCTAATAATAAGGGAATAATGCAAGAATCACATTATAAGCATGACGATATAAGAATGCTAAATAAATAAACATGTAAAAAAATAAATGTTAATAATTACAACAAAAGAGAAGTAAAAGAATAGAGATAAAGTTATAGGATGTCAAATTATAGAAAACATAAAACATTGAGATTATATAAAACATGCATAAAAAGTAATACATGCAAGCATAAAGTAAAAATAACACTATGTAATAAATGAAAGAAAAAGAAAGAAAAAGAAATTAAAAAAATATGAAAAGCTACAGTAAAACCGTGGCTTTACAGCTGCAACAGGATGGGATTAACTAATTTTTATTTTATTTTTTATAATATAATATATTATGATATAATAATAATAGTAATAATAATAATAATATTAAATAAATAAATAAATGATAAAAAAATTTGAAAGAAAAGTGACGAAAAACAATAGATTTTTTTAACATAAATATGTCCATTTTTCATTTTTGACTACTTAGTCTACTAATTACCATTTTCCTTCATTCCCTCATTAGTCGTTGTTAATTAAATAGTAAAGGGGATGATCATGGATGATAACTAGTTCAAATAAGTGTCACAAAAATGGTGAACATAATTTTTTAAAAAGAAAAGACTTGTAGGAAAATTGAAAATTTCAAAACTTAGATATTTGCATAATTTTGTATAGAGGTTTTACTCTCTATTTTATGCATTGTTATGTGTGAGAAATTATCTTAGGGGATCTTTACATCAAATGTACACTTTCAACCCATTAAAGAGTTGATTCACATTGAGTTAATTTTTTCACCCCTCAAAAGCTTTATCCTCATCCTCATTAATTGAGTTGATGACAAAGACATCTCATTATCCAACTTGTAAAGAAATCATCAATGCATGAAATTAAAGAGTTAAGATTTAAAGTATGAGAAATGATAAAGAAGGAACAATCAACTTATTTATGGAAAAAAGATACAAAAGATATCAACTACATGAATATGAAGAAGAGAGATAAACAAGATATATTATGAGTAAATGTACAAGAGATTTAAGCTACCTTAAAAAAAATAATGGAAGAAGATGAAAATAATAGAAGTGTAGAACCTCTTCCTCTCTCTAAAATCTCCTCTCTTTCTCACTCCAACACCTCTCTTTCTCACTCTAAAAAAATGGCTTCATTTTCTCACACTCCAAAGAGACCCCCTTAAGTGATGACCTCACTCCTATTTATAGGCAAAATTAGGGTTTATCTTTTTTACTTTTAGTCTTTTTTTGCTCACTTTTTACTTTTTAGTCCTTGGATCACTTTTCTTATTTTAGTATTGGACTAGTTTTCAAATTATACATATAGTCTTAGACTATTATATGAGACAAAATACAAAGTATGTATATTTAATGTATTAAACCAGACAAAATACGGTATCTACAGCTGCCCCCATTTAAGCACGCTTCTGATCTCAGAAGGTGTACAAATGTGTAGATAAGTATTTTAATCGGTACAAGAAAACAATATATGAAATAGGGGAATAGAGACCTTTATTAAATAAGGCTCTATGAAATGGAATGAGAGTGAAATAGACCTGGATAGACACATGCTTCGACCTCGCTCAATGCAGGTTCAATTTAACCGAGATATTTGAAAGGAAACAGACCTGGATAGACACAGGCTTCGACCTCGACTCAATGCTGGTTCTATTTAACCATATTAATTGAAATGGACCAAATGCTGACACCGGACTTCAACCACGACAAAGTCGGGTTCGATTTAATCGAGATATTTGAAAGGAAACGGACCTGGATGGATGCAGGCTTCGATCTTGACTTAGTGCCGGTTCGATTTAACCGTAGATATTTGAAACAGAAATGGACCAGGTGCTGACACCGGGCTTCGACCGCGACCAAGTCAGGTTTGATTTAGTCGAAGATATTTGAAAGGAAAGCGGACCTGGATAGACACAGGCTTCGACCTCGACTCAATGCGGGTTCGATTTAACCATATTAATTGAAATAGACCAAGCGCTGACACCGTGCTTCGACCACGATAAAGTCAAGTTTGATTTAACCGAAGATATTTGAAAGGAAAATGGACCTAAATAGACACAGGCTTCGACCTCGACTTAATTCGGGTTCGATTTAACCATATTAATTGATGTTGAAGTTGACTTATGCAAGTCTCATATGACAACAAAAGCTAGACTAATGCATGCTTTAAATGTTGGAAAGTCATGTGCGAATTTCGAAAGAATATCACTAAGTGATTCATGCACCTGAATTTGTCAAAACAACTAATGTGGTGTATGTCTATGCATTGTAATTCTTGAACATAAATGTAAAGTAATGATTTTGAATGCATGCATGCTATACATGATTGTGAACCTTTATAAGAAAATTATATGATGATTTTTTAGCCATATCCAACACCCTTTAGAACAATCACTTGGCCTAGGATCATGGACTCGCAATGAAGTATGATACATTCTTATTTATTAGTTTATGCCCCAGTATTTGGCTCCATGTCAGTGGTGAATAATTTCTCTGCTTCACTTTTGTACTTCTAACTGGGTAATCCTCCAATTGCGCTTTAGCTTTTGTCATGCGCATATTGACCTTTCTCGTGATGATTTTTTAGATTTTACTTTCCACTCAGATCACCTTTCTTAGTTCCAATTTTTTTTCAATTAGCTTTCACCTAACTAAGTTTATGCTGCTGATTTATTTCAAGAGTAATTAATGACATCTTAGAAACTAAAGGAATATAAATAATGGAAATAATGAGAAGACGAAGTATATGTATTTGTCAACGAAAAAACAAAGCTCTTCATTGATGATGAACGATGTTTACAAATAAGGATTTGGAAAAATTATGGAATAAGAATTTATCCAGTATTCGAGACAGCTCTTTGAAAACATTTTTTCAACTTCGTCTTCCCCATTCTTATAGCGGTCAAATGAAGTACTTCTTGACCGCATCAGAATTAACTGTTTGCGGTAAATCGTCTCCATCCATGCTTATTAGAATGATAGCTCCACCAGAGAAGGCATTCTTGACAACGAAAGGTCCTTCGTAATTTGGGGTCCATTTCCCACGGTGATCTTTTAGATGTGGGAGTATCTTTTTTAACACCAAATCTCCTTCTCGGAAGCATCGGGGATGTAACTTTTTGTCATAAGCTTGCATCATTTTTCTTTGATATAATTTTCCTCTACATAATGCATTCAATCTTTTTTCCTCGATGAAATTCAATTGCTCATATCGTGTTTGTACCCATTCGGCTTCTTCTAATTTTGCCTCCATTAAGACTCTGAGGGAGGGAATTTCTACCTCGATTGGAAGGACCGCTTCCATGCCATATACCAGAGAGAATGGCGTTGCCCCAGTTAATGTTCAGACTGATGTACGGTACCCATGTAGTGCAAAGGGGAGCATCTCATGCCAATCCTTATAAACCTCAGTCATTTTCTCTATTATCTTTTTTATGTTCTTGTTGGCTGCTTCCACCGCTCCGTTCATCTTTGGGTGATAAGGAGATGAGGTGATAAGAAGATGAATTATGATGCTTAATTTTGAATTGCTCACATACTTCTTTCATCATCTTATTGTTTAAATTTGTCCCATTATCTGGGATGATCCTTTCAAGTAGACCATATCGGCAAATTATATCCTTTTTAATGAACTTAACAATCGCACTTCTGGTTACACTCGAATAAGAACTTTCCTCCACCCATTTGGTAAAATAATCTATAGAGACCAAAATGAAACGATGCCCGTTAGAGGCTTTGGGTGTGATGGGACCAATGACGTCTATGCCCCACATAGAGAACGGCCAAGGCGCGACCATGACATGTAAAGGGGATGCGGGTACGTGAATTTTATCCGAATAAATTTGACATTTATGACATTTCTTGGCGTACTTGATGCAGTCGATTCTAGATTTAACCAATAATATCCTGCTCTCAAGATTTGTTTGGCCATCATATGCCCATTATCATGAACTCCACAAATTCCTTCGTGAACTTCCTCTATGATTTGATTCACTTCCTTTGCATCAACACATCTTAAGAGCACCATATCATGGTTTCTTTCGTAGAATATTTCACAATTCAAGAAGAAACATGTGGACAATCTTCTAATAGTGCATTCATCATTCTCAGAAGCTTTGGATGGATATTCCCTGTTCTTTATATACTGCTTGATGTCGTAATACCATGGTCTTGTGTCTGGCTCTTCTTCATTGCTCATACAGTGAGCAGGAAAATCTCGCTTCTCAATTTTTATGGGTTGAACTTCTTTCTTAAAGTCTGCAGCAAACATGGACGCTAGAGTTGCCAACGCATCTGCGATTTGATTATTCTCTCTAGGTATATGGTCAAATGAGATCTCTCAAAAGTTCGGCTTAACTTATTGACATGTTTGTTATAAGGTATCAGCTTAGAGTCTCTAGCTTCCCATTCTCCATTTAGTTGTCGTATCACTAATAGCGAATCTCCGTACACTCGAAGCTTCTTTATCTTCATATCACAAGCTGCTTGAATTCCCATGGAAGATGCCTCATATTCTGCCACATTATTTGTACAATTAAAGCATAGTTTTGCCGTGAATGAGAATTTTTTTCCCTAAAGTGATATGAGGATTGCCCCAATTCCATGTCCTACATCATTAGATGCACCATCAAATAACATTGTCCACAAATCTGGGTCTGCAGATTCTTCTTCATTTTTGAATATGACTGAAACACTCTCATAAGAGAAATCAAACTTCATAGGCTCATAATCTTGCATTGGTTGATCTGCCAGATAATCAGCAAGTACGCTTCCTTTTATTGACTTCTTTGTGACATAGACAATATCATATTCTGTGAGTAACATTTTCCATTTAGCAATTTGTCTAGAAAGTGACGACTTTTCAAAGATATACTTGATAGGGTGCATCTTTGAAATTAACCAAGTGGTGTGGTATAACATGTATTGTCTAAGCCGATGAGCAACCTAGGCCAATGCACAACACGTTTTCTCCAACATCGAATAATTAGCCTCATAATTTGTGAACCTTTTGCTTAAATAGTATATTGCTTGTTCTTTCCTTCCAGAAGCGTCATGCTGACCAAGTACGCAACCCATGTATTTTTCTGTCATTGTAAGATACAAAATGAGTGGAAGCCCTGGAGTTGGAGGAACAAGTATGGGTGGATTTTTCAAGTATTGCTTGATCTTCTCAAAAGCAATTTGACAATCATCATTCCATCCTTCTGTATCACTTTTGCAGAGAAGTTTAAAGATAGGTTCACAAGTTGCAGTTAGCTGTGACTTCCTTTTAAGTTTGAGGTGGTGGCATATCAATGATGGCTCGAACCTTATCAGGGTCAACTTTTATTCCTTCCTTGCTCACGACAAAACCAAGTAGTTTCCCTTAAGACGTTGCGAATGTACATTTCATCGGGTTAAGCTTTAACTGGAATTTTCTCAACCGTCTAAATAGTTTTCGTAGAGTGACCGTATGATCTTCTCCTTGACGTAGTTTGGCAATCATATCATCAATGTATACTTTGATGTCTTTATGCATCATATCATGAAACAATGTTACCATTGCCCGCTGGTAAGTTGCCCCTGCATTCTTCAGACCAAATGGCATAACCTTATAACAAAATGTACCCCACAAAGTTATAAAAGTCATCTTTTCACGGTCTTCAGGAGCCATTTTGATTTGGTTATACCCC
>QANY01003053.1:249856-364021 GCA_003255025.1 Datisca glomerata | reverse complement strand
TGAAAAATCCTCCCATATCTTCTTCAACCTCTCCAAGTTAATGCGTGAGAACTTTATCTTAGTGATTGATGGCAGAAGAACAACGTCTTCCTTTTTCAGACAATCTCCTTTATGTTTCTGCGATTCCTCTGACCATTGGGCTACCGTAACTTGATCTTCTATTACACTCGAAGTGGGAGTCATGGTCTCTAAAATATGAATGAATTGAATACTTCTTTACAATCCCATTACGCAGCATGATGCATGTATGAAAAATAGAAAGATGAAGTTAGAAGCAAAATAATGAAGAAAAGACATGTTTAAGTGACACAAGACATATATACATGCACAAAGTTAATCATGATATCATATTTCAGCAGAAATCTAACGTTGGTCACGAGGTGGGCTCTAAAAACATAATACATGTGTGGTTGGGCTCTAAAAATATCTTAATAGGCTCACAGGTTGTCCACACTGTTATCTGAATAGAGTAACAGGGCCCCCCAAACGGTATCCCGAAAGGGTCGACCTGAGTGAGAACTTTCATGAGTCTGCACGGGAATCTCAATTCCACGAAGGCATTGCACTACTCATTCTCGACAATCCTAAAGGAAAAGCCTAGGTATGGGGCTAGTATATGTGTGTGAATATTAGGAATTATGCAAACAAACATACATCTGAAAACAAACTTTGTACAACTATAAGCATGAAAAAGAAAAACAATGAATCAAATAAACAAAAAAAGAGCCATACAAGAAGGACAACATGTGATAAAATTTTAGCTTGACTCTCGATCGATCTAAAAATGGTTAGACTGATTGTGTCCCCAGTGGAGTCTCCAAGCTGTCGCAACGTGCACGCGACGCGGAGCGACGATTAAAAAAATCATTTTTTGCAGGAAAAATAAATTTGGAGTCGCCACAAATTATTTTAGGGTATGATTGGTCACCCAATTTTAAGATGAAAATTTTGGTCTACGAAAACTCAAAGTTGGTTCGGGAGTTGTTTGTGTGTGGGGAAGGTATTATAAAATGGTTATCAAATGGTTACCAAATTTAATCAAATAATATCCAATTTTTTATTTTAAGGAAAATGTTAAAGAAATTCATTTTTGAATGTCCCATTTTGTGCATTTTGTATTATAAAAATGAACAAAATAAATTACCTTTAATGGGTGGTTCAAAGACCATTGAAAAATTATTTTTTGTATTCTTATATCTTTTTAAATGAAAGCATTATTAGAGTTATTTTCGGTATCCCAAGAATAACTCCTCACCTTAGTAGTTCGAGAAGTTTGGTATCCTGAAAATCTCAAAGTCCGTCGTTGGCTTTTGTTGAGTGAAAATTAAATAATGGAAGTAACAAAATTTAAATCTAATTGTAAAAATTATAATCCACACATACATGAACATTAACTCTAATAATAAGGGAATAATGCAAGAATCACATTATAAGCATGACGATATAAGAATGCTAAATAAATAAACATGTAAAGAAAATAAATGTTAACAATTACAACAAAAGGGAAGTAAAAGAATAGAGATAAAGTTATATGATGTCAAATTATAAAAAACATAAAATGTTGAGATTTTATAAAACATGCANTTTTTTTTAATATAATATATTATGATATAATAATAATAGTAATAATAATAATATTAAATAAATAAATAAATGATAAAAAAATTGAAAGAAAAGTGACGAAAAACAATAGATTTTTTAACATAAATATGTCCATTTTTTTATTTTTGACTACTTAGTCTACTAATTACCATTTTTTCTTTCTTCCCTCATTAGTCGTTGCTAATTAAATAGCAAAAGAGATGATCATGTATGATAATTAGTTCAAATAAGTGTCACAAAAATGATGAACATAATTTTTTAAAAAGAAAAGACTTGTAGGAATATTGAATATTTCAAAACTTAGATATTTGCATAATCTTGTATAGAGGTTTTATTTTTTATTTTATACATGGTTATGTGTGAGAAATTATCCTAGGGGATTTTTGTATCAAATGTATACTTTCAACCCATTAAAGGGTTGATTCACATTGAGTTAATTTTTCCACCCGTCAAAAGCTTTATCCTCATCCTCATTAATTGAGTTGATGACAAATACATCTCATTATTCAACTTGTAAAGAAATCATCAATGCATGAAAGAGTTAAGATTTAAAGTATGAGAAATGATAAAGAATGAACAATCAACTTATGTATGGAAAAAAGATACAAAAGATATCAACTACATGAATATGAAGAAGAGAGATGAACAAGATATATTATGAGCAAATGTAAAAGACATTTAAGCTACCTTAAGGAAAAGAATGGAAGAAGATGAAAATAATAGAAGTGTAGAAACTCTTCCTCTCTCTAAAATCACCTCTCTTTCTCACTCCAATCCATCTCTTTCTCACTCTAAAAAATGGCTTCCTTTTCTCACACTCCAAAGAGACCCCTCCTTTAGTGAAGACCTCACCCTTATTTATAGGTAAAATTAGGGTTTGCTTTTTTTACTTTTAGTCTTTTTTGCTCACTTTTTACTTTTTAGTCCTTGGACCACTTTTCTTATTTTTAGTATTGGACTAGTTTTTAAATTAATATATAGTCTTAGACTATTATATGAGCCAGAATACAAAGTATGTATATTTAATGTATTAGACCGGATAAAATACGATATTAATAGTTATTATTTCCTTAACTCCTTTATTGACTGTGAATAAAAAAGACATAATAGTAAATTGTCTCTTATAGTTCACTATGTCTTATTCAATGATTCATTTCATTGAATATTTGGCTAAGTTAATTTATTTACACATCCATCAATAAAGCATAAGGTGATATTGTTGCATTTACAATCTCGCCACGAATTTCTATATCTGTAAATCATGCAACTTCAACATAGTTGAATCACGATCCCAATAGCCGATGTATTGTCCAGCAGTTCGATCTCAGTCCTTTGGCATATCAAAGATCGTAACTAGCTAACTCAAATTTCATATTCACCTTAGGATTAAGGTAATTATGAAAATACCCTTATAGGTGTAACAATTAGATTTAGAGCTAGATAAAGCGTGTTGCTCTAAACTAATTGGTTACTAGTCTATTCAACAAGTTCCACAGCATGTATAGGTCAATCGTTATAGTCTCCACTCCCATGCTCCAAGACTGGCATCATTTGGTTCAACCTAACAGTTGTAATCAGACTCGATTGCCCAGTCGATCTTAAGACTGCGAATAACATTCTAAACTATTTCTGAAGAGCTTGTTCGGAACCCCCTCAGTCTTTGCTCTTCTTACTTTGACAATAGTTCCAGGACTTGAGTAATATTATAAACACACTTTAATTAATAGAAAAACTTTCATTCATTCATTAAATTCAGTGACACAATATGTCTGAGAAATTACTAAATACTCATAAGTAGTTATTACACCTACTTTATGGACATATTTATAACAATCTCCCATTTGGACGAAAGTAGGCGTGTAAAATCTCGTATCCCCATGCCCTCCAGATGACCATCAAAGATTTTACTACTTAAAGTCTTAATGAATGGATCTGTCAAGTTGTTGACCATCAATATGTGTGTTACTACAACATCTCCACGATGAACAATCTATCTAATCATGTGATATTTAAGCTCTATATGTTTGTATCTTTTGTGGCTCCTTATTTCCTTCGAATTCGCTATAGCCCCACTGTTATCGCAATAAAGTGTTATGAGTTTGTCAGCTTCTAAAATAACTTCTAGAGTCTTATAGAACTTTCTAAGCCATACAACATCCTTTACAGCTTCACATGTTATCACATACTCAGCTTCCATGATAGAATCAATATTGTAATATTTCTTGATACTTCTTCATACAACTGCTCCACCGTTCAGGATGAATACCGATCCTAAAGTGAACCTCCTAGAATTCTTGTCTACTTGAAAATCAGAATCAATATACCCCATCATATTCAGATCATACCTGAATACATAAGCATGAAGTTCATTATTCTCCTAAGATACTTGAGGATATGCTTGACGGTATTCCAATGCTCGATTCTAGGATTAGATTAGAAACGACTAACCACGCCCACCACGTAGTAAATGTCTGACCTAGTGTAAAGAATCGCATACATGAAACTTCTTATGACTGAGGCATAGAGAATCTCTCTCAGGTCTTCCTCTTCTTGAGGAGTCTTGGGAGACTGCTCCTTGGAGAGACTGATTTTATGCCTGAAAGGAAGATATCCATTCTTAGTGTCCTACATACTAAAGCAATCGATCACATTATCAATATAAGATGCTTGAAATAGTGTCAATTGTCTAGTCTTCCAATCTTGAAAGATCTGAATACCTAGAACAAAGGCACCTTCTCTAAGGTCCTTCATATCAAATTACTTTGCAAGCCAAATATTAACATCAAATAATTTTCTTAGATCATTCCTAATTAGTAGAATTTCATCCACGTACAAAACCAGAAAATCACCTTCTCTTCGTGTATCAACTTATATACACAAGGTTCATCCACTAACTGCTCACAACTGAAGTTCTTGATAGTTTCATCTAATATGATATTCCACAATCGGGACGCTTGACCTCTTGGCTTTTCTCCAAGAACCCATCTAGTTGAGCCATATAAATGTGTTATTCTAGATTCTAATTGAGAAAAGCAGTCTTGACATCCATCTGTCAGATTTCATAATCGAGGGTAACAGAAATAAACATGAGGATTCAGATGGATTTAAGCATGGCCACCGGCGAGAAGGTATCCTCATAGTCAATACATTCCTTTTGGGTATAGCCCTTGGCTATTATCCTGGTTTTGAATGTCTCCACATTCCCATCCAGACCTCTCGTTTTCTTATAAATCCATTTACACCCTACGGGTTTTGCCCCTTCAGGACGATCTATAATTTTCCAGACTCCGTTCGAGTACATCTTGTATCTTAACATTCATGGCTTCTTGCCATAGATTTGCTTCAAGACTAACCATGGCCTGTCAGTAGGAGACAAGTTTATCATAATCCTTATCTGAGACTACTTTAAGGCATCTCCATAAGACATGTACCTGTCAGATTATCTCACAACCCTCCCACTACGTTGAGGCTTTATAGGCTCTGGCTCTTGCTCTGGTTCTTCCGTTATTGATTCAGAAACAATTCCTGATTGGGGAGTCAGTGTCCTCCCACTCAATAATTTCTCTAGCACAATAGTGCTTCTCGGCTTCACACTTCTTATGTAGCCCTCTTTAAGAAAATGCGTATTTGTGCTAAAGAATGTTTTCTTATCAGTCGGACTATAGAAGATGTATCCCTTCGTTCCCTTAGGATATCCTACAAACATGCATAATTTTGATCGACTGGTGACCTTGCTTGTCTTTGGTTCCAGAATATGTGTTAGGCATCCCCATATTCTAAGGTGGTTTACGGACGATTTTTGTCCATTCCATCTTTCATATGGCATACCAGGCTCTGTCTTTGATGGAATTTGGTTTAGAATGTATGCTGCTATTTCCATGGCATATCCCCAGAATGAATCTGGGAGGAATGAGTAACTCATCATGGATCTAACTATATCCAGTTTGATTCTTTCTTTCTGACACACTATTCTGTTCTAGAGTACAAGGTGTTGTAAGCTGAGAAAGAATACCTTCTTTCTTAAGAAAGTCTTCAAACTCTCCTAGCAAGTACTCTCCACCAGGATCAGACCGTAGCGTTTTGATTTATTTCTCTAATTTCTTTTCGACCATAGGTCTTGTACTCTTTGAACTTTTCAAGGGTTTCAGAATTTGGGTGCATTAGATAAACATGTTCAAAATGTGAGTAGTCATTAGTGAAAGTTACAAAGTACTCATAACCTCCTTTTGCTTGGATATTCAATGGTCCACATATATCACTATGTACGAGTTCGAGGCATTGAGTGACTTTTTCACCTTTCGCCTAAAAAGGGTCTCTTGGTCATTTTACCTTTTAATCATGTCCAGGCTAATGTGCGAAGACGTAAGTGCCACAAATATGTTAAATCGGTTGAGTCATACTTCAATCTTTTACTATCCTTTGTAATCAGTATTTACTTCAGTGTCACATATCATTAGAACTATTATTTTTATGTAAATAATTTATTTATCAAACGTGAAGTAGTAATTAAGCAATCATTTCTGAAAATACCAATATCTTTATCAATGAAATCCAAACTGAATCATTGCTCAACTAAACTAGCTACTAAAATCAGGTTCTTCCCAAAACTTGGGATATAATAAACATCACGTAAAACCATAAAACTATTATCGAATGACAATTTAATAGTTCCAACAGATACGACCGATACTAGTGCTCCATTTACCCAATGGAAGCTCAGCTTACCCTCGTCAAGCCTTTTGATTTCCCTGAACTCCTGCAAGGAACAACAAATATGGTTAGTGGTGGCAGAGACTACAATCCACGAAAATGTAGATTCAACCACATAACAGGCTGTAGTATTAAGTATTATACTTTTAGTTCTCAACTCCTTGAGATAGTCATGGGAATTAAGTTTCCAATGGTCAGCGGCTCCACAATGATGACACTTGTCCTTTAACTTGTCCACTTTTGTAGTACCCTTACCTTTCACAGCTTTTGAGTTCTACTTCTTAGCCTTCTTTGAACCTCTCTTGTGTTTCTTTTTGGCACGAGAGGTGGAATGCTTGCTTTCAGTAAATTTTGCCTCTCTAGTCTTCATCTTGCTCTTCAGAAACATGGTCTCAGCAACTTGCAGTTCCTTCATCAGTTCAAGAAGTGAGTACCTCAACTTATTCATCGAATAATTAAGTTTAAAGTTCTCAAAAGTGTCAGGCAGAATCTCAAGGATCATATCAACTTATGTCTCGTCATCTACCACAGCACCCATGATCTCCATCTCTTTTAGATAAGTAATGATCAACATCATATGTACTCTGAAAGGAGTTTCAAGTTTTATTCCGTAGTTCATAAAGTTTCGCACAACAGTGTATTTGGTGATGTTCAACATTTTGGTCTCTGAACATTTTGGTGATGTTCAACATCATATCAGCATCAGTTTCCATGTTGTGATGTTGTTGTTGCAACACATTGCTAACAGAAGCCAAGATGTAACACCTGACGATCTCATCAGAACGCAATCAAGAAGTATAAGCATCATTTTCCTCCTGAATTGATTCAACAATAGGCTCAAGGGGACAATGGATAGTACGCACAAACTTATGCTTTTTTACCATCAGCACGATATCAAGATTATGTTTCCAATCCACATAATTTTGACCAGTAAGTTTGTTCACGTTTAGGATAGTTGAGAGTGGGGATAGCGACATGATTACTGAAAAAAATAAATAAATTGGTGTAAATAAATACTCAATCATTTAGGAAAGTATGGTGCATGATGCAAATACTTAAATATTTAAAAATCCGATAAAAAATATTTCTTCCATGATGTTACGATCAACAATGATAGCTTATCTCATCTAAGGACAATGTCCAAGCTACCTCATATAGCATTGAGACTCCCCTCATTTAGTTAACGCTTCTCTATATGTTTCTACATCTAGCTTAACCAATCACCAATGATTTCAGTCACCTTATCCCCATTGACTAGCATCTATGAGGGATTCCAATGTGTTTTGGTCTAAGTGTTAAACCAACTCATCAACTTTAAAAGTTGTTATGAACTAATAGTCCGTCTAGGGACAGTCCTACCTCGCCATTTTCTTTACAAGCTTTAGCTTCTTAAGCAACTCGATGACTCAAAGCGACACGATTCCCAAGTTTTTCCCACTGAAGAGAGTACTGCTAGGGTGGCTCTAAACCATTCCTCGTGCCATGATCAAGTTTGTGTTAGAGACCTTGGGAATTTTCAACGTAAACGACCCTCCCACTTAGTTTTTGGAAAAATAGATTTTTTGTTGTTTTAAAAAAAATTATAACTCTTTATTAATTTAGAAAAAATAAGTTTAGAAAATTATAAACTTTTATAAAATTTAAATCCCAATTTAAAATTTATAACTTTATAAAATTCGCATTGTATTTAAATTATAACCCATTATAAATAACTACAATGGTGCATGTACATGATACATGATATTTTGATATTGACATATCCCTAATTCTATATGACATGTTATATGATGTTACGAGATTGATAATAAATCATCCATTCAAACCTCTATATTGGCTAATTTCTAATTACAACCTATAAAAGAATAATAAATAAATTAACCTCTATATTGGCTCATTTCTAATAAATAAAAAAGTTGGGATTAGAGTTTTTATGAAAAACACAAGGTTTCTTAAACCTTAATTGTTATCTCCTAGGATTTCACAAATCCTAGTCACCACAAAGGGCACGACAACAGACAGCAAGAGGCGGTGCGGCACGATGGCGGGCGATGGTGGCAGTTTTTGACGATGACTTTTCGAGGCGGTGACGAATTACATAGAATTTAAAAAGATACAACTTTTGCAAGAAAATAAATTACATAAAATCCTATGCCTCAATTTTGACATACATCAATTCTAAAATTGAAAAGCAAAACACCTAGAGCCAATAAATTGAGGTCCATTCATAAAACACATTCAAAACTATTTTGAATCTACCATACAAAATTATATATCAATATCACAACATCTGACGATACATACGTTTAATAATAGAATATGCATAATCAAGAACCTTATGCTCTGATACCAATCGTTGGTTCGAGTTTTAAATTTTGAGGAAAAATCAATGAACCGCGAATGGTTCGTGGGCGAAAAATTTCACAGCAAAAAATTTAATCATATTAAATCTTAAAACCACAAATCCAATTATGAATACTAATTTTAATGTACTCAATAGAGGTATAAATAATTTTATACATTTCTTGTATCGAAGAAATTATGATTATGTGGATTCTTATTAGTCATCTCGTTTTATTCAATTTTCCTAGGACTCAAATTAGTTTTCATACCAACAACCATTGGTATGATTCAGAAATATATCTCAATTGAATATTGATCAGAAATTGAGTGTGGACTCTCAAAATAACTAGAGAAGAAAAATCAATTTTTTCCTTCTCCTCTATAGATTTCGGCGGCAAGGAGGGGGAATGAGTGCTCTGTGTAATCGCACACTATGTTAGGGTTCGGGATGCAACCCTATCGTCATCCTTTATATATTAATTATGAAATTTTTACGTATACCCGTATGTGTTAAATTATCTAAAATTCACCCCCTAATGTTTTCTATTACCAAAAATTGTATATTTCTCTAGAGTCAATGTTGTGTCCAAATTCATCAATCTAAATTAAAAAATTAATTTATTCTCCATCAATTATTTAATTAATAGATTTTATTTACTAATTATCTAATAATTAGAAATTAATCAATTAATTAATTTGAATATTAATTACTTACTCTTCACTAATATGTGACAACTTTCATTACATATGGGTACAGAAAATATACCTTAGTCCAAAACACGTTTTTGGTTCAACTGCTGTTATTTTTCATTCATGACTTATGAGCTACTCCTGAGACCGGATGAACCACATGAATAAAGCTATACGACTCAAATTCTCAACCTATTTAATTCTAAGATCGTACGACTCCACTAGAATTCTGATGCCGAATTAACTCTCGATTCATGCGTGTTACATTTCCTGTTGGTGTAGATAAACCCTTTTATTTCACGGTCCACATAATATTTTAACATTTATTTTTCATGGATATCAATAACAAGAGCGAGATGTAAAATTATCATTTTACCCCTCTAGTTATTATTTCCTTAACTCCTTGATTGATTGTGAATAAGAAATACATAACAGTGAATTGCCTCTTATAGTTCACCATGTCTTATTCAATGATTCATTTTATCGAATACTTGGCTAAGTTAATTTATTCACACATCCATCAATAAAGTATAAGGGGATATCTTTGCATTTGTAATCTCGTCACGAATTTTCATATCTGTGAATCACGCAACTCTAACATAGTTGAATCATGATCTCAACAGCTAAGGTATTGTCCAACAATTTGAACTCACTCCTTTGGCATATTAAATATTGTAACTAACTAAGTCAAGTTTTTTATTCAACTCAGGATTAAGGTTATTATGAAAATACCCTTATAGGTGTAACAATTAGATTTAGAGCTAGATAAATGGTTTTGCTCTAAAGTAATTGGTTACTGGTCTATTCAACACGTTCCATAACATGTTTAGGTCAATCGTTAGAGTCTCCACTCCTATGCCCCAAGACCGACATCCTTTGGTTCAACCTAACAGTCGTAATCAGATTCAATTGTCCAGTTGATTCTAAGACTGGGAATAACATTATAAACTATTTCAGAAGAATTTGTCTGGAAGAGCCCTCCATCTTTACTCTTCTTACGTTGACAATAGTTTCAGGACTTGAGTAATATTATAAACACACTTTAATTAATAGAAAAACTTTCATTCATTCGTTAAATTCAGTAATACAATATGTCTGAGAAATAACTAAATACTCATTAATAGTTATTACACCCTACCTTATGGACATAATTCAAACATTATAAACCACTACTTAAACCCTTCAAACCATCACTTGAACTCTTCAAGTAGAAACATGGTCTCTGGTTCCTGACTGAGAATAAAAATAACTACTTCAACGGTTCAAGTAGTCATAAAAATTTAAAATAACTACTATAAATACGTAAGATCTACATAGTGACAAAATTAAATAAATTTATGTATTGGTGGGTGAAATTTTTTGTCTTAATCAGACATGTTTGAAATTTAGATATCGGTGGTACATGGTGGTGAATGGGAAAGAAATGGTGTTTCATTTATTTTTAATGGTACAGTAAGCTCACCGTTAGATATACCATCAATTTGTACTTACCAAGAGTTATCCAGTAACATATACGATAAATAAATTATTGATATAATATAGTACAATATTTCAATGAAGATTTTATACAAGACTCATGTGCCCTCCCCACCTGCTGAAATATTAAATGATCATCACGTGAAGGTTTTCCTTGCCAAGAATAGTTATGAAGAACTTTGTACTCCTTTATATGTCACGCTCAAACCCAAACCTACGATAGTTATTGATAATCTTACATGTCCAAGTCAAAGTCAGGTTCCTCAAATAGCTCTCTCGCAACAAGATCGTTATGGTCACATTACATGCTTTATGGGTGAAACAATGGTTGATAGTGATGAGAACAATGATAATGGCAATTTCCATTTAAAGGAGTATTACTGTATGGGATATAATGATGATGATGATTGTCTATAAGATGTTAATGATAATGAACTTGAACATCCTGAAAGTGATGGTGGGCTTGATATTGGTGTTGATGATGATCTTGATTTTGGGATATATGAAGAAACAATACGTGATGATCCCTCTGCCAGATTTGAATAAAAGACCAGAGGCTAATGCACATCCTTCATCAATATCAAGTAACATTGCATCTTCGTCATTGCGACCATCTTATAATGCACCAAGATTATCACAATTAGAGGATTATGAGCATTTTAGTGTCTCAAATATGGTATATATAGAACAAATCTACCATGAAAAAAAGAGCTCAAAACTTTGAGTTTAAAATCTTCAAATCCATGCCAACATTGTTAATGATTGTTTGTGTGGAGAAAACATGTTCATGGAGGCTATGAGCTATTATGGTGCGATTTTCAGAGTACTTTAAAATAAAAAAGTTCATAAATACTCATATGTGCTCATTGTCAAGCAACAAGCTTATTGGTCGGTCATTGCATAAAATCAAAATACACCGGTGTTGGACGGATTTATAGGCCGAAAGATATGATCGAAGATATTCGCAAGGATTATGACATCAATATAAGCTATGACAAAGCTTGGAAGTCTAGGGAAGTTGCATTGGCTTTAGTTCGATGTTCACCAGAAAGTTCATATATGAGACTCACATCCTATTGTCACACATTAGAGGTAAATAAACCAGGTACTATTACTTATATAGAGATTGGCGAACATGACCATTTCAAATACTTCTTCATGTCGGTTAGAGCCTCGATTCATGAATTTCTTAATTGTATACGTCCCGAATTACTGTTGATAGAATATCATTAAAAGCAGAGTATGAGAGGACAATGTTCATTACAACTTCGAAATATGGGAATAACCAAGTATATCCACTTGCCTTTAGGATTGGTGACTTTGAGAATGATGCATCGTGGGAATTGTTCTTTAATAAGCTGCACGGGGTTACTGGAAACTTATATGACTTGGTATTTGTGTCAGACATAAATGAAATTATAGCAAAGGGTATCCGACTATCTTCCCACAATCATTTCATGGAGCTTGCATCTACCATATGGGAATGAACATAAAATTGACATTTAAAACTAGCGACGTCAATCCTTTGTTTTTCAAAGAAACCAAGGCCTATCGTGTATCAGAGTTTGAGACAAATATGGCTATCATGAACCAAGTTCATCTAGGCATTGGAAATGATGTTACGACAGTCAGATTTGGAAGATGGGCTCGTTCTTATTGTATTGGTAGACGGTATAACGAAATGAGTACCAACATCGCTGAATGTATGAATATTATACTAAAGGATGCTAGAGCCTCCCAATAGAAAGTCTAGTAGAACATCTGTATGCTATGATGCAACAGTGGTATTATCAATGTCAGACTGTTGCTTATGAGTTGAACACACAAATGACAAAATGGTGCAAGAAGGAGATTTGAAAGAATAATGATGCTTCTTGCAAACATACAGTGGCTGCTTCAGATATTGACGAGTTTCATTTAAGTAGTGGGGATAGAGAAATGGTTGTGAACTTGCATAAAAAAACATGCACTTGTCATGAATTTGATCTAGACCAATATCCTTATACCCGTGCGTTATCTTGTTGTCGACTAGATGACATATCAACTTAAAAATTATGTTTAAAGTATTATAAAGCTGAGGCACTAGTGGTAGCTTACGCAGAAACATACAGACTAGACCATCAGTGACGTGGTGAGAGAAAGAATTGTCTAGGCCCCTATGATGAGGCGGTCTAGCGGGAGGCCTAGGGTAAACACAATACGATCTAGAGGTGAGGACGTACAACCAAATAAATATGGTTGATGCGGTTTACGCGAACACAATAGACATGCATAATATCCAACTTCTTTCTTGTATCATGCATGAAAGCGTGAAGGACATCCTCACCACTATCCAAATTACAATATGCAGAATCCTTTACGTTTAGAACTTCATCCTTACTTCCATTATGAGGAAAATGACTGCTCTAGTAAGTCCACCTCTTCATCTACCACAACATCCCCAGCTTGATGAACTTCAGCCAAAGTCTTCCAAAAAGGCTGTTGCTCTTCAACATCAGTTGGGTTTAAAGTCAAAAGTACCTTCAACTACAAATTAACATAAAATACATATGACATTAATATCTCATGAATAATTGATAGCAATGAGCAATATTATAAAACTAGAGGAGTTCTTATAATTTTTTGAGAAAAATTTTCATAGTCTCATGCGAAACGATGGTGCTTGTTGTTGAGTTAAATAATCTTGGAAATCGATTAGCAACCTTTGTCAGATACAAGCTACCAATAGTCGGGATGATCTCATATTCCCAAAATTATATAAATCAATAATAATTATTCTTCATTCATTGGAAGCATATAAAAAAAATAAGAGAAAAATGAAGATACTCGAAAAGCATATGCGAAAGCCCCTAAATCAATCTCAGAAGTTTTTTTTTGCCAACCTTCTTCTTCTTTTTATTTTGGCTACCAATTTTTTGCTCACCATTATCATCTTTTGGAATGGAATTCTTCAATGCCCATATCGTATTTTCTCCTTCCCCAACAATACATGCTCCAACAAATACAACATACCTAGCTTTACAATATCTACATCCTCAACAAATACAACAATTTTATTGTAGATGTTGTCATCCCAGTTGAAGTAATGGTCCCTAATTCTATTAGTGGATGTCTTATCATAACTCCAAGAATAAGGGGAGTGCCAAAGCAATGACCAGTTATCAATAAAAATTCTCTCTTGGAGAACCGAATTGCTATCAAAATAGATCTCATCATTGGAAATGTTATCATCATTCGGCTTAGCTTCTCTAATAAACATATGATGACATCTGGTTCCAAGAAACTGGATACTTCGTGTGTCCAGCAGTGACCAAAACATGTTTGCTGAAACATAATCTTTTTGAGATTCTGTCAGCTTCTCATTCAAGTTGTAAATGGCATGTAAGTTGGATAGACAATTCACTCTTCTAGAGATAAATTCATCTCAATTTAGGTATGAAGTCAGTTGAATCTTTGGAGCCATGATCCATTAAAAGATGCAGATAAAAATAAATTCACTATTTGATTGCTTACTGAAGAGTTCAAGTAGTCAGATATAACTACTTGAAGGGTTCAAGTAGTCAGATACAACTACTTGAAGTGTTCAAGTAGTTAGTATAACTACTTGAAGTCTTCAAGCACTTACTTATTTTTATTGCCAGGATCAAAATCACTACTACTTGAAGGGTTCAAGTAGTCAGATACAACTACTTGAACCTTTCAAGTAGTGAATAAGTGACTACTTAAAGGATTCAAGTAGTTAAATACAACTACTTGAACCCTTCAAGTAGTTACTTATTTTAATTGTCAGGATCAAAATCACTACTTGAAGGGTTCAAGTAGTCATATACAACTACTTGAATCTTTCAAGTAGTGAACAAGTGATTCCTTGAAGGGTTCAAGTAGTTAGATACAACTACTTGAACATTTCAAGTAGATACTTGTTTTGACTTCCAAAATCAAAATGACTACTTGAAGGGTTCATGTAGTCAGATACAACTACTTGAACCCTTCAAGTAGTCATTTGTTCACTGGATAACCTAGTGCCAGAACCAAAATGACTATTTGAAGGGTTCAAGTAGTTATAAATAACTATTTGAACCTATCAAGTAGTCACTTATTCACTGGATAATTGACTGACACTATAAAAAAAGATTATTTGAAAGGTTCAAATAGTTGTTTATGACTACTTGAACCCGTCAAGTAACATGTATGATTCTGTCAGTAAGAAAGTGACTACTTAAAGGGTTCAAGAAGTTGTCTATGACTACTTGAACCCTTTAAGTAGTCCTTTATTAATGGATCACTTACTGCTGTAACAAAATGACTACTTGTTATTATAGTTCAAATGACTACTTGAGGGGTTCAAGTAGTCCTAAAAAACTACTTAAGCCTTTCATGTAGCTAATAGATTCATATGGTTATCATAACCATCTATCACAAACAAGCATCAAACGATCTAGCCATGCAAAATATTATAATAATCAAGAGGGACAATCTAATCCTAAACGATTTTCTCTCAACCCCAATATAGAAAAAGTCCTGATTTTTAAACTCAGACAATTTTTCCCCAACTTCCAGTAAGAAGAACAAAAGAAAAAACAACAAAATTGGTAAATCAAGTTCTTTTTACATTAAAAAAAAGAGAATAATGGGTACCTGAGTTTGCCACTTAAGAACATGTAGGTTGGTGGGTCTCGCTCTGATGAAGTTTGGTTTTCTTGAGTGCAATGCGTCTCTGAAGAAGGAAGAAGAAGAAGAATGGCAGGGACTATCTCGGTGAAGAATAAGTAATGAATTTTCACAGAGAAGAAGCAAGCGTTGAAGAAGAAGAGAGAATATAGATAAGAATGGAGACGAAGAGGAAGAAAAAAATTAGCAAAGGAAGAGGCTCAAAAGGAAGAGACATGGTAATTGTCAAATATGTGTTGAATGTGTAATTTCCTTGGGAAGAGGGTGAATAGTTTCTTTGAGTTTATTCGGTGGGTCAGTGGTATAAGTTTCTAATTTTTGAGAAATGGGTACATTTTTCCTTACCAAATACGGAAATTGTGTAGTTTTACAAATTACACAAAGTTTTTCCTAATAATTAAGTTTGCATTGGGTAGAAAGAAAGAAAGGTAATCTAGAGAAAAATACTTTTTGTAAATCCATCTTTCAAAACTAAACATCTTATGTCCCTAACTCATCATTTTTCATCAAGCACAAATTTATAGTATGATCCATGTCTATCTCATTACCAAAAGTCAATTAGTTTTGTTATAATTGTTAAACCTTTTAAGTAATTGATTACATATTTTTAGTGGTCAAACTCTAGTTAGAATAAATAGCTTGAAAGATTCAAGTAATTTATTATGACTACTTGACCCCTTCAAACTTATTTATACTTTTAAGTAGTCAATTCCGTCAGAATTGATAATTTGAAGGGTTCAAGTAGTTTTTCCAACAACTCAAACCCTTCAAGTAACGAATTAAATTTTTCAATAGTCAAACCTACAAAAAATGGTGGGACAGACTAGTAGATTTCTTATTTAGAAAAACTTAGATATAAATTCTGAAAATCATCATTTAATTGTATATTTTTGTGAATTATTGATGAGTTTGTTTCACACTCATGTTTTAGACACTCTTTGCTTTAATTTTGTTGGTTCATTAAGATTTATTGCTTGATTTGAATTTGTTTTTATGTTTCTTTTATAGGTAAGAAATTCAAGTGCACTTAAGGTGTTTTTGGAAGATTGAGAAGGCAAAAAATGAAATAAAAAGGGATGAAAGGATGGATCTGGGCAGAATGGCCAGCGTCGTGATGCTGATTTTCCTATATCACGACTCTGGTGCGTACAAACGCTGGAAATATTTGACACTGGCTCCTACCATCGCGATGCAAGCGCATTTTTAGATATTTTGTGTGCTTTTTTGCTCCAATCTTATTCTTGATGAACCCTAGTGTGTAAACAGAATATTTTATGATTCTTTTAGAGGTTTTTTTGGATGTGAGAGGCAATGCAAAAAGCTCTTGGTGTGGAGAAGTATAAGATCTAACCCAAAAATGGATTTCAAACTCAAATTCCTCTTCAAATCCAGTCTTTTTCCTCTACTCTATGTTCATGAATATGGCTAGGATGTTTTCTTATTTTAGTATGTTTTCCTATCTAGGGCTATGATGTAGCTAAACCATGATTATTCTTTAATCTTAATTTTTAATCTAATTGATATTTATTCATTATTACTGAGAAGTGATGATTAAAGTTACCCATTGTTCATGATACCATTAGAATTTCATAAGTTAGAGATAATTATGATTCTATAGTAGTAATTATAATTTTTTGTGCTTAATGAATTTCAATATATTTAATCTTGACAGAGATGTGAGAAATGTATACAAATCATTATTATTGATACATAAGAAAAAATGATACTTACATTAAAGAAATTCGTTGTCAGGATTATAATAAACATTGATTGATTCAGATTTATAATTTTGAGAATAATTGGTTTGGTGAAATCGAAATCCCTAGAACTTTTAATAATTGAATTTCGTATTATTTTACTTAATCATCTTTAATTTTTTTAGTTTAATATTACATAAAAAATCCTACTTTTTGATATTCTCAATTAAAATTATGGTCTAGTTATTTTTAATAATTAATATCAATCAATCCTTGTGGACGATACTCTATGTTTATAGAATTTTATTACTTGACAACGATAGTGTACACTTACTCACACTTCAAAAAATTGTAACAAGTTTTTGGCGCCGTTGCCGGGATTGATTTTATTTATTAGTATTCGAATTACATATCCTTGATTTTAATTTGAGTTTTTATTTTCTTTCATTTATGGTTGTTTTCTATTTTAAATTTCAGGCATTTTCTTAGGTGTATGAGATGATTTGGAAGTGAAAATTTGACTCCTCTTAATTCAGAAATTGATCGAACTTTTTGTCAAAATAGAAAAGTGAGGAGACAATCTTCTAGGCAACCTTAAGAAACCATTGGTGACATTAGAGAGAATCCTAAAATTTTGAACAACCAAAATAATCGGGCAATTCGGGACTATGCTATGCCGGTAGTCAATGAGGCTACATCTGTTCAACGCCCCGTTATTAATGCCAATAATTTTGAGATTAAGACGACTATTATTTAAATGGTGCAAGCTAATCAATTAAGTGGTTTGCTTAATGATGTCCCAAATGTTCACATAGCCATTTTTTTCAAAATTTCTGAGACATTCAAGCATAACAATGTCTCAAATGATGATGTAATTACGCTGAGATTATTTCTACTTCATTTCAGGTTAAGACTAAGAGTCAGTTGAACTCTTTGCTAGCTGGATCAATCACTACTTGGAATGGCCTTTCTGAGAAATTTTTAGCCAAGTTCTTTCCACCAGTTAAAATAGCCAAGATGATGAATGAGATCACTACCTTTGCCCAATATGATATGAAGCTTGAGAGATGTTTAAAGAGATGTTGAGGGGATGCCCACATCACACACTCCCTAAATGGATACAAGTCTAAATTTTCTACAATATATTGGGGAATTTAACAAGGACACTAGTGGATACAACAGCATGATTTCCTTTGATGAGTAAAACACACGAGGAGGCCTATGCTTTGTGAGAAGAAATAATTGGTAATGTCTATCAATGGCCAATTGAGCACAACATAACAAGAAAGATTCATGGAGTTCATGAAGTCGATGCTCTTACCGCAATTGAGCTCTGTCACTGCCAATGCTAGTGCTATTCGTGCTACACAGGAAATTTTTAACTTATGCAATGGACCTCATTCAAGTACTGAATGCCAAGTTGGTAATCCATTTGCTACGTCTCAGTCAGAATTTGATAAATCCATTAGTTTCTACTCAGCCTTAATTTCAGCCTAAAAAACTAAAGTTTCTTTAGAAGATGTTCTTGCACAACTCACAATCAATACTAATCAATTTATTGAAAGAATATATGCTATAGTTCAGAGGCAAGAAACTAGTATTTAGAGTCAAGCTACGTCTATTAAAAATTTGGAGCTTTAAATGGGAAAAGTGTTAGAAATACTCACCCAAAGATCACAAAGTTCTCTACCAAGCAACACTGAGAGGAGTCCAAAAGAACAAGTAAACTCCATTACCCTTCGTAGTGCCAAAGAGTTATCAAAAAATAGAAAGTGATAGTTGAAAGTTCTCAGCCAATTAAAGCACAAACTGAGATTGTAGGTGTTGATTTTATCGAGAATACAAAAAAGAAGGAAGACAAGCTTAAGTCAAAGCTCTTTCCTGATAATCCTCGACCTTATGTCCCACCTCTTCCATACCCTCAGCGGCTCCAGAAACAAAAATTGAAGAACAAACTGAAGACATTAAAGCACAAAATGAAGACATTAAAGCAAGCGCTTCTAGGAGGCAACCCGATTTTATTTTCATTCTTTTATTTTTTTTATTTTTTTATTAAAAGCTTCCACTTCATCCATTTTATCTCTTTCATTAGATCTTAAGTATTTCATCGAGGACAATGAAAGTTTTAAGTTTGGTGGTGGTGGCATTTAATTTCATATATTTCATTGCTTAGTTTTGTTTCATTGTTTATATTCTCTGTAGTCTTATTTCAGTTGCTCATTTCATTTGCTTTCTTATTTTTTTATTTAAATTTTTTTGATAATTTGACGGTTTGTAGTAGACAACACTAACACCTAGGATGAGATTGGTTTTGATTTATTGACAACTTTGGGAAAATGGATGAATTTGTGTATTTGTGTGTTTGAAATATTTGCTTATTTGCATTTCACTAGAGAATCTGGACATGTCGAGCACATTGCCTTGAGCGTTTGATTGTCTTTCTGATTAGAGAAGCTTTATGTGACTTATAGAATTTTTATGATCTCATAAGAACTCTAGAACCAGTTTGACTATTGCTCGAGGTGAAATGCTAGGCTACATTTTACAAGTTTGATTTTATAGCCTCTTAGGCTTGAGTGACTAAGCTCGAAGGGGTGTCTCAACACCTAATACCCTAAGACGATTTGGTTGGGAGCTATTGGCTGAAAGCTCGTTAAGGAAAAGAGAAGCTTAAGGAAATCAAATTCAAATAAAAAAAGAAGAAGAATGGTTGGGTGTGGTGGATGATTCAAGAGGTGGAAAGTGACAGGTTTGGGGGTGTGACAAGAGAAGTTGGGTTAAGCTCGTTGATTTTTAGAATGCAAGTATGACTATGGGTAAAGATTGAGCTGAAATAATACCTTTGTCCTACCCTAAACCTTAGCCATACATTACAAGCCTATGCATTACAAGCCTACGAAAGTCCTACTAAACTTGAGTGTTGTGGTTTTCCTACATTAATGGAGAGTGACATGAAAAATCGGCCCATGGAATTCTAATCTTTTTATAGATTAATAGATCCACTTTTATAAGACTTGGTTATATAAACTCATTTGAGACTAAGAAAATTGGACGACTTAAGGCGGCACACACACACTCGGGATTTTACAAAGTACAATGTTTTGTGTTGAAATTCTACATGATCATAATTTAAAATTTTTTCTTGGGTTATCGCTATTTTGAAATCTCTGAGGCATGTTTAGTTAGTCAAAATATTTCGTCACTTGATTCGTAGTTTTTCATAATTAGAGTTTAATGCTTTCTTGTTTGATTTTTGGTTTCTTTTTGCTCGAAGACTAGCGAAAAGTTAAGTTTGGGGGTATTTGATGAGTGTGCTTCACACTCATGTTTTAGACACTCTTTGTGTTAATTTTGTTGGTTCTTAGATATTTATTGCTTGATTATGTTTGCTTTTGTTTTTATTTTGTAGGTAAGATATTCAAGTGAACTTGGGGTGAATTTGGAGGATTGGGAAGGCAAAAGGCAGAATAAAAAGTGATAAAAGGATGGATATGGGCAGAACGGCCAGCGTCGCAACCCTAGAGCGCAGACGCTAGCCACCGTCGTGACGCTCGCACGATTTTAGATATTTTGTGCATTGTTTTGCTCCAATCTTATCCTTGACGAACCCTAGTATATAAATAAAATAATTTATCGTTCTTTTAGAGGTTTTTGGGATGTGAGAGGCAAGGGGAAAGGCTCTTAGAAAGGAGAAGAAGATGATCCAATCCAAAAACAGATTTCAAACTCAAATTCCTCTTCAAATCCAGTCTTTCATCTCTTCTCTATGTTCATGAATATTGTTAGAAAGTTTTCTTACTTTAGTATGTTTTAGTTTTCCTATCTAGGGCTACGATGTAGCCAAACCATGATTGTTCCTAAATTTTGATTTTCAATCTACATTATTGTTGAGTGTTATGATCTATTCTTAATGTGTCTGATTGTCTGGCCAACTATTACGTGATTTGAGATTTAATTTTGAGATAAATAAGTGGTGATTAAAGTTTCTCATTGTTCATGATACCATTAGAGATAATTATGAATCTAGTGTAGTAATTATAATTTATTGTGCTTAATGAGTTTCAATATATTTAATCTTGAAAGAGATGTGAGATTTGCATACTTGAATCCTTATTATCATTGTTTGTGAAAGATTGATAATTGCATTAGAGAAATTCACTGTTAGGATTATAATAAACGTCAAGTGATTCAAATTTAGAATTTTGAGCATAATTGGTTTGGTGAAATCAAAATCTCTAGAACTATTAATCATTAGAATTCGTATTATTTTGACTTAGTAATCTTAATTGTTTTAGTTTAATATTACATAAAATAATCCACTTTTCGATATTCTCAATTAAAATTAGGCTCTACTTGTTTTCAATAATTAATATCAATCAATCTTTATGGATGATATTATATGTTCATAGAATTTTATTATTTGATAACGATAGTGTACATTTGCACTTTCAAAAAAACCGTGACAAGTTTTTGGTGCTGTTGCCAGGTGTTGACAACTAAACCTTGAGGGTGAGATCAGGCCAACAATGTCTCTGATCCACCTCTCACTCTCCACACCTTCAACGGGGGAAGGTAGACCAAGGTAAACGGGGGGTGGTCTCCTTTTTACCCTCCAAAGCTTAAGTCAGTTAGGGATGAAGGAGAGCAAAGTAGAGAAGTAGTTTGAAGTTATTGCATACATGTTAAAATGCATTTACTAAGGTATTTCTAGTGGGGGTTGGTGTGAGGCTGGGTTGGTATCCGTACTGTGGCAGGCCTTCACTCCAATAGGGAGCCTCCTCAGACCAACCCACACCTTTCAGCTTCTCTTATTGGCTTGGCGAGGTACGAGGTAAGAGGTGATGACCTAGGGTGGTGTCAGGACAGCCTACCCTCGTACCAGTCTATGCACTTCCTCGGTTTCCATTGGACCGACTATATTAAATGCTTATGATGACACTTTGTTGGGCACAAGTTGACTGACTCTCCTTGGATGGTGAGTTTCATGTCTTTTATGGTTCTTTGTCCTCTGATTGGTCTAGGTGTATTAAATATATTTGATGACACCTACATACTTCTACCTCGGTCTAGGTGCTGAATTTGAACTGAGGCGTGATGTTCCCCGCCCTCATGTCTTCGTCTCTCTATCAAGAAATCTTAGATGTTTTATCTGAAAGGTACTTGGGCCTGGGCACACCCATTTAATTCGAGTGTGTAGTACTCTATGGGACTTGGGCGGGGGACTGAACTGGCTTCCCTAAGGCCCCAGACCTTGGGTATCTCTCTTATTGTCCTTATAAGTCTTTCTACATAGCTGGGAAATGGGTATAACAATTTCCCCCGAGCTCGTCGATGCCGTTAATATCATGGACTCGGGGAGTTTAGCTCTTTCTTTTTTCCATTCCCTCTTTTATTTTTACATTCTTTTTATTATCTTTTTTTTAACATGACCGTCCCTATTCATTGAGTAAGTGACATAGACTAAGTGAAAAGACAAGTGCTTTGGTGTAGGGGTAATAATGGTCGCGTTGTCTGAGGCGATCTAAGTCGTCCATCTTTGGATGGCTAGGATAAATTTTGGATCTTTATAAATAAGGGGCTTTTCACCCCCTCATTTTCATTCATCTTCTTCTCCTCCATTTGGTGCAGGGTACTCCTCTCTCTCTCTCTCTCTCTCTCTCTTCCTTTCCTTTTATCTTGTTTATTTTTCATAAGATAGATCTAGACGGGAGCTCGGATGCTCCTAAGGTCGTGGCCACGAGAGCTAGAGGACGGGCTTCGGGTGATCCTGTGGATGGGGCCGTGGGAGCTCGATGCTAGTCTCGAGGACTTGGCCTAGAGCTCCCCCGAGGGCTTGGCCTCAGGGAGTCCCGAGGACTTGGCCTCGGGTGTTCCTGAGGTCAGAGCCTCGGATGTTCCCGAGGTTGCAGCCTCAGGTGTTCTTGAGGTTGCGGCCTTAGGAGCCCGAGGATCTGAATTTAGACTCATTACTTTGTTATCTCTTTTTACATACCCATTACATCTACATTGAATGGCCCTTACTTATTGTATTTTTTAGGTCATAGTTGTCATAATTGTCTTCCTGTTCTTTGCTTCATCACATCTTCAACTTCTGATTCGGAAAATGATTCTTTTGTTGAGTTGGGTTCACCTCAGGCTGAATCTTTGGGGTCCCCCTCATTGGACACTGGTGGTCACGAGGGTGGTGATTCACAAGCAGCTAGTAGTCATGGCTCGAACGAGGCCGATCCTGAGTTTGGTTCAGTGGGTGAGGGAAGTGACCATGGGCAAGGTGAGGCTGGGGGGAGCACGAAAGAGACTTATGCCATTGACGTTGCTCCGAGGACCATGACACAACAACATTTGAATGAGCTTCAGGAGAAGTACTTCGTCCCTGATTCAATCACTTTATGACTTATTCATTCCGACGAGTTAGCCAGTGCCCCTCCAGACGGTGATATTTCTTTTTGTCAGTCCCACTTTGAGGTCAAGCTCCGACTTCCCCTTCATGATATAGTGAGGTTAGCTTTAAGGAGGTTACATTGTGTCTCATGTCAGCTTCTTCCTAACTCTTGGAGGAATATCTTAAGAGTATACATGATATGGAGGGTCATTCTTAAGACTTCCTTTGATTTCAAAGTAATACATGATCTATTTCAGCTCAAGCATGGGAGAGCAGGGCTATTTTATTTGAGCCCCAGTGGGGGAAAGTCAGGTGCACCTGTGCTTAACTTTCCTTCCAATAATAGAGAGACTAAGGATCGTTGGGTTTTTGTTAGTGGTGACTGGGCCGAACGGGCAGGGTCTTCCCTCAACGAGTCTTAGGAGGTTCTTCACAGGTTTACTCCCACGGATCTTGTGCCCACTCTTGGTGAGGGTCCACTTTCATTCCAATTCAACATATTTATACATATATGCAACTTTGTTCTTAGTAACTTTTGGGGCTATTTCTTATGTTTTTGTGATTGTAGGGATGAAATGCTTCCACCCTAAGTTAAATGGTACGATGTTAAAGCAAATCGAGTTAGAATTCCAGATTTCGCCAGAAAGGCGAAGGTATTCCGACCTCCTGAATGAGCGTAACCTATTAAAATTGGGGTTGTCACTCATTGCCGCTGTCCGCATGTCTCGAGGTATACTTTTAACACTTAGTAAATAACTTGTCTATTCAACACTTTTTTCTTTTGCTATGTATTTGCAGATAGTTTTTAGTAAGCAACTTACGTATTTGTTTGTTTCCTCAGGTGCATCTAACGCTAAGAAGCAGGTGAGTGTATCTAAGAAGAGGAAGAGGGAGAAGGTTAAGGATCCCTCCCCTACGTAAAAAAGGGAGGCTATTCTGGAGGATCCTTTCATGCCCCCGAGCCTCCCGGCCACACACTTGATGGTGTCGGCCGTCTATCTCATGCCTCTCGATAGAAAGATAACACCGATGATGGCCTTGGTGGTTCATCCCGTGCTCTTCACCCTACATTTATAGGGTTTAGCGGCTTCGCAGGATCTTCCCACGAATTTTCTACACCTCATTAGGTCGTTCATTTGGAGTATATTGAATCTTTGCCACATTTTTGTCTGAAGAAGTTGAGGGCAGAGGGAGATGAAAAGGCTCAATTTAAAGAGCTCTTCGAGCATCCGACACCTCCCCCTCAAGGTCCAGACCCCATACCATCTTCACCGGGGCAGGCCCAACATCTCCTTCTCAGATTAAGGTTGGCGTTATCCCAAAAGATCATGGAGAAGAAGTGCTTGATGTTGTTACGGACCCTGATGTCACGGTTCATCCTGAGATGGTTCCCAGTGCTCTGGCATCCCATGTTGAAATAGCCATTGACGATGAGGTGACTCTCAATTCAGGGGGTTCTGGTGTTATAAGGGTGAGATGTTCTGCTAGAGGTCCTAGTGTTGATGCGACGGGTGAGTCCTTGGGCATCCGTGTCCTTATTTGTGATGTTAGGAGCTTTGAGGAGGTTGTAGGAAATGCTACCCTTGATGAACGTACCGAACCTTCTGGGGCTAAGGAACCCCCCGAGGTGATTGTCCCAGACAACGACGACCACAACGCTAACTGAAGCTATGAGTTCCTCATTAGGATGAGGACTGACATTAGGGATTTTTTGGAGGGGCACAGGCAGCGGTTCATAGTCGATGAGGCCTTGGGGCCTGTAGAATTGGGAGACTAAGGTCTCTCTTCCAGTAGTGCTGCGGCCTCTACGCAGGTTGATCTCTATACCCTCTTTTTTTCTTTACTTTACTTTGTCTTTATCAAGTTTTACTAATTGACCTTTATTTCAGGTATCTATGGCATGTGCTCTATTGGAGTATCGCGGGGCTCAACTCAAGGCTGACCTTGATGCCGCCCGTGTTTCGGCTAGGCGAACTAAGCAATATAAATCCTTTGTCATCAAAGAAAATGAGTTACTCAAATCTCATATTAAGGATTTTACCAATGAGTTGGGGGGTCGCAGCTTAGGGACATCTGATGAGATAGCTTAGAGGCGGAGTTGGAAGTGGTTTTCCGAGGGCATACAAAGGAGTTAAAATCCACGCGACACCTATCTATCGAGGCCATTGCACGCTTGAGTGGGGAGTTAGAGGCTATGTAATGTCTACATAATCAGGTGTCTCATGAACTCGAGGATTGTCGTGTTATACACGATTCATATGGGAGTGACTTGAGTTCTGGCTGAGCTTGAGGCCCTTCATTCACAAGTAGTGGAGAAAGATGCGAGCATTTAGAGAGCTACTGTTGAGATCAAAGCACTTCAAGTGGAAAAGACTAAGTTGAAGAATACTATTCGGAACGTGCAACATGAGCTCCTCCATACTAGGCTTGCACTTAGAGAGGCCAGGGCTTAACAAGCCATGTTAGAGGATCAACTGGCCCATGTAGACGATACCTTAGCCAAGGCCCAAGATGATGTTAAAGGGTTAAAAAAGGAGGTTGCTAGGATGTAGGTTGAGTTATCATAGGCTAGGTCTGCTCGAAGGCGTGCCGAGGTAGCTAAAATGAATGTGACTAGTAAGGCTGAAGAGTTTCTTGAAGAATTTGGTGTGGGAGTAGCCATAACGAGGAGGTTGGTTTTGGAGCATTACCCCTCTTTGGATCTTATCTTTCTTCTGATAGTGTCTGTCGAATCTCCCCCTAATCCTTTCCCGGTTTGATCTCTAGTAAACAATTGTTTTTTATATGTAATTGTGATTGTAATTGTAATGATGGGACATATGATGTAATGAGTATATATAAGTGGAACATATGATGTTTTTATGAATATTAATTGTAATTTTTTTTACTTGTGCATCGCTTCTGCACTTCATTCGTTAGGGTCTTAGTAATTACCCTTCCTCCCCCTAGCACAGACCGTTGCTATAGTCGTTTGGGCTAAAGTGTGTTGATAGGTCGCGAGGGTTAGGCCTGATGATTTTTTAGGTTCGCTTTAATCTTGAAGAGCCTGGGAGTTATATCAGTGACCACCGTGGGGGATGATTTATTGGCCCTCGAGTTTGCTTCTACTTTGCAGAGCCCGAGGGTTGTTATTTTCCTTGACCGTGGTGTTCGGCCTATTGGCCCTCAGGTTCGCTTCTACTTTGAAGAGCCCAAGGGTTTTAGTTACCTTGACCATGGGGTTTGGCGTATCGGCTTTGCGGTTTGCTTCCACTTTGAAGGGCCCTGGGGTCATAGTGGTAATGACTATAGTAATAACGGCCGTGGGGTTCGGCCCAAATGCTTAAGAATGATTATGGATAATAAAAAGTTCATACTTAGGGCCTTTTTATTCATATTTTAGTCATATAGTCATGTTCTGAAAATCATACATCTACTTAAGGATAATACACCTTCAAGTGTTCTGTATTCCATGGGTGCTTAAGTATGTTCCCCCAATGATCTTCTAACTCGTATGTTCCGGTCCCCAATGCTCAGACAACCTTATAAGGTCCCTCCCAATTAGGGCCTAGGGGTCATTTGGCACGATCAGGCTCAAACTCTGCATTTTGCAGTACCATGTCATTTACCTTGAATGGCCTTATCATTACTCGTGAGTTGTAACGGCGGGCCACCCTCTTCTTATATGCTAACGTTCTTAGGCGAGCTTGTTCTCGATTATCTTTGATTAGGTCAAGTCAGACTCTAGATGCTTCTTCTTTTACCTCCTCATTATACAAGCATTGTCTTTTCGTTGGCATCCCAATTTCTATTGGGACCATTGCTTACATTCCAAAGGAAATAGATAAATGGGTCTCTACCGTCGAGCCCCGGGCCGTGGTTCAGTAAGACCACAGGACCCTATGAAGTTCTTCTGGCCATGCTCCATTCAAGTCTTGAAGCCTCACCTTTAGGGTGTGCTTAATAATTTTGTTAACTGCCTCCACTTGTCCATTAGCCTAAGGATGGGCCGGGGAGTACTTGTCATGCTTGATGCCAAAACCATCACAAAATTCCTTAAACCTTACATTATCGAACTATTTCCCATTATCCATCAGGATAGTATGAGGAATGGAAAATCTGCATAAAATATTTTTCCACACAAAAGCAGTAGTCTTTTATTCTGTAATTGTCGCAAACGGCTTAACCTCAACCCACTTGGTGAAATAGTCCATAGCCACTATAGCAAATTTCACTTGCCTTTTGCCCACTGGGAGGCCTATGAGGTCGATGCTCCACTGCAAAAAAGGCCATGGGCTAATCATGGAAGTAAGCTCTTGTGGGGGCTTCTGAAGGCAAGAGGCAAACTTCTGGCATTGGTTACATCTTCTCACGAATTCCTTTGCATCTTTTTTTATGGTAGGCCAGTAATAGCCCTGCCTAATTAATTTATGTGCCAGAGTTTTCCCCAGAAGTGGTTTCCACACATGCCTTCATGCACCTCTTTCATGGCATAGTCATCCACCACCTTTCTTAAGCACCTTAGATATGGTAGTGAAAAATCTCTTCGGTATAGGAGTCATTCTAGCAGCGTATATCAGGCTGAGGTGTATCGAACTCAGCTTGCTTCGGTCTTGCCTTCTGGGAGTTCCCCTTGACTAAGATAGCGAATGATGGGATCTATCAACTCTTCCTAGGCGAGGTCCAACTCCGTGGACTCTAATCCTCGAATGCTTGGGCGGGGGAGGTGTTCCACCAGAATAGTCATGTCTAGTTCATGTCCACATGCTGAGGCTAATCTTGCCAGGGAGTCTTCATTATTGTTCTAGGACCTTGGGATGTGGTCAACTTGATGGTTGCCAAGTCTCATTAGGAGGGTCTTGACCTGGGTAAGGTATTGTTCTATGCGTTCCTCTTTGGCTTAGATGTCCCTCTTCACTTGTCATACTACAAGTTGTGAGTCACTGTATATTATGAGATTCTTCCCCCCAAGGCCACAGCCAATCTCAGTCCTGCTAGCAGCGCCTCATACTCTGCTTCATTATTTATGGCTGAAAACTCAAACTTGAGGGCATACTCGAGATTTTCTCGGTCAGGAGTGATGAGGACAAGACTTGCTCCACTGCCAGCTGCGTTGCTGGATTCTTCAACGTAGAGTTCCTGTAGCGTTTCTTCATCTTGGACTAAGGTTGAGACTAACTCCACCAAAAAATCAGCAACAGCTTGACCTTCGATTGTAGTCTTTGGTTCAAATTTTATCTCAAACTCTAATAATTCAATAGCCCACTTAGCTATCCTTCCAAACACTTTGGGTTTCATCAACACCTGCTTCAACAAATACTCAATCCTGGTGGTGATTAGGTATGATTTAAAATATGGACTTAATCTTCGGGCAAATGTAACAAGAGCATAAGCTAGTTTTTTCAAGTCTGGGCAGTTACTCCTTTATTCAGTCGCTGCACTTCTTTTACGTTGTGGGGTGGTTGTATCTTCATAAGGGCTTGGATCTTATCCGGGCTTGCTTCAATCTCACTTTGGTTTACTATGAATCCAAGAAACTTTCCTGCTCCTACTCTAAAAATACACTTGGTTCGGTTAAGCCTCATGTTGTACTCCCTTAGAATTGAAAGGGTTTTGGCTAAGTCCATCAAGAGGGAGGTAATATTGGTGCTTTTAACAAGCATGTCATCAACGTAAACTTCCATGTTCCTCCCTATTTGCTTTGCGAACATCTTATTGACGAGGCGTTGATATGTGGCCCCAACGTTCTTTAAGCCAAAGGGCATGGCTCTATAACAATACAAACCCCTTTCGGTGGTGAACACAATCTTTTCTTCATCTGAGGGATACATTCTTATCTGATTGTAGCCAGAACACGCATCTATGAAACATAAAACCTCATACCCCGATGTGGCATCCACCAGCTGGTCTATCCTTTAAAGTGGGAAGCTATCCTTGGGGCAGACCTTGTTAAGGTCGGTAAAGTCAACACACATTCTCCACTTCCCATTGGGTTTCTTTACCATCACTACATTTGCTAGCCACTAGGGGTCGTGGAACTCTCTGATGGGTTAGGCCTCCAAGAGCTTGTCCACTTCTTCATTCATGGCCTTGCTCCTTGCTTTGTCAAACTGTCGCCTCTTTTGCCTGACCGGTTTAGCCTCAGTGTTCACCTGTGGTCTGTGTACTCTATGAACTTTGGGTTTATCCCCGACATGTCATCATACACTCAGGCGAAGATATCCATGTTAGATCGAAGGAATGTAATTATCTCATCTTCTAATTCACGAGTGAGGTTGCTTCCAATCTTAGTTACTTTAGTTAGGTCGCCTGTAACCAACACAACTTCCTTAACCTCCTCTGTTGATTCCGTGCGAGCCCTGCTTTCATCTTGGTCATCCGATGTCATTTGTAATGGGGTGTCTTGCGGGTTGACACTTTTTCTTTCTTCTGTCATGTCCTCGGAATCATGGAGCATTAAACTGGACGCTTCTCTTCTATGCAACGACATGGCATAACACTCTATAGATGACCTTTTCCCCCTCTGACAATTCCGACACCATGTGGAGTTAGGATCTTCATGACTTAGTGGTAGGATGATGGGACTGCTCTAACCATGTGTATAAATGGTCACCCTATGATCCCGTTGTAAGCTTGGGTGTCGTGGACTACTAAGAACTTTGTCATCAACGTGACCTACTGTGGGTACTCACCCATGGTGACTGGAAGTTCAATACTCTCATCGAGGAATATGATTTCTCCCTCGAAGCCTATTAGGCTTGTGGCTTCGGGAATGCAATCATTAGGGTCATGTCTCATTTGCGTTAGGGCTTCCATCCCTAGTATGTCAGAAGATCTGCCTCCATCGATAAGTAGTCGATGGACTTGAAAGTTTGCAATGGCCAGGGTGACTACCAAGGCATCGTTGTGGGGGTGGTGGACACCCACTAGGTCTTAATCTGTTCACCTCCTCTTCTGCAGGTATGCAGTAACAAGTGTTGTTGACCTGTGGCTCTTCATGGAGGTATTGAGAGGTTATAGGGGCTGCATTGAAATAGGCATCAGGTTCCCTCCTTGCTTGTCGGGCTAAGTTCCTCTGACTCCGGTTCAAGTTGCCTCCGTGCAGTCCTCCCCATATGGTTCTTACTTCCCTAGTGATGTTTCTGGGGGTCCTATTTCCTTGTCAGCCCTCCGTGGTGGTTGTGGGTTATGCTCTCGTCATATGGCAGCCACATACTCCTTGAGATACCCCATTTGGACCTAATATTCGAGTTCCTACTTGAGGTCATGGCATTCAGCCCATGGTCCTTATGAAATAAGAAATGTCTATTCTTGTTTCGGTGCTCCGGGTTTCCTTTCAATTTTTCTGGCCATCTCAGCAATCCGTTATCTTCGATTTGCATGAGTATGTTCTCAGGAGTTAAGTTAACAAATTTGACCACTCGTAAAGACTTTGATTTTCCTGGTTCAAGTGCTCTTGCTTCCTCACAGGGTCTTTTCTTCCCACCCCGCTGTTAGGTTCCTTCTTTTCTTCCCTTGGCATGTCCGTAGTTCGATCCCCATCTCGCGAATTTAGGAGTTCAGCTGCGCTCATATACTTCTGGGCACGGGTGAGGAGCTCACCGAAACTTGTGGGTGTATTCTTTGCTAAGGACCATAACAATCTCTTGTCGCTTAGCTCAACCATCATTATTGTGAGGGCTATGTCATCGCTGTACCCCTCCACTTTCAGGGCCTCTGCATTGAACCTGACAACATAGTCGTGTAGGTCTCATCTTTCTGCTGTGTAACGGTGAGGAGATGAATGGCAGGCTTCCTCTGATCTCTACCTCCTAGAAATTGATGGATGACCATCATGCTGAGTTCACTAAATGACGAGATAGAGCCTGGTTTTAGTTGTCAGTACACACATATATATATATATATATGAGGGGGAACTGTAAAAATGACCAATATTCTGGCGTGAACTATAAAAATGGCCAGAAAAATTTATTTTTTTGTAACAATGGCTGGAGTAAATAATTTCTTTACCAAATCACGCATGCATAAATATAAATAATTTAGTTATGTATGTGTAATTTTTGTAAGGATGAACATGAAATAAATGTTAAGTAAAATAATGTCAATTCAGTGTATAAAAAGTCCATTATTTTCTTGAAAGGAAAATTAACTCATTATTATTAACATTACCATACTATTTATTTCTCTCAAGATGTCCTACGGCTCTAATGTAAATTTTTTATGAAGTTGGCACGAGAACAATACATGCATATAGAGTACTAAAACTCAAAATAGATCATGTGAACTTTTCAAAAAGCTGCTTATTCTTTTTGGAGCAAACTAGTATGTGAAAAAAAAACCTGAAGCTTCCTGAAAAACAAAGATTACAAATAACACATGGCTTGAGTTTAATATCATGTAGTACTTCTATTTGTTTCTTAATGGTTCATATTTATTTTTGGTCAGGGAGAAAGATGTTCTTAATGGCAAATATAACTAGTGCGAAATAAAGAAACCAATGAGAAGGGAGATGTTTAATTACCATTTAATTGAACGGCTGAGTTACTAGATCCAATTCTTATATCCTTAACACAAATATTAAGGTACCTCAATATCTTGAAATGTTTGATAAGGAATACTCTTGTCAAAGGGGACGACTTTCACATTCCTTAAATATTTAGTCCAAGTGGTAGAATTTTCATCTTCTGGTTTAGGGCTTCGGTTCCTGTACAATCTCTTTCCCCTAATAAAAGACTCTTGAAATGTTTATTTTTTTCAAGGATCGTTAATAATTGATTGATTAACTTACTGCACATATATATAAACAATATGTTGGGATTATCCCACATCAGATGTGGAAAGTACTGACAGTTAGTTTATAAGTGTGAGGGAAAGTCTCACATTGCAAGCTAGTTTTTGGAGTTGAGAAGACTCAACACTGGTATCAAAGTCAAGTCTAGAATTATCCAACAAATTTTCAGTCCAACCTATATGAAGTGAGTTGTTGACTCCCTGACTTATGACTTAATATTTGGTGAATTCGAGTGGAGCGAGTCGCGGTTCTCTGACTCAAGGATCTGATGGTTGGTGAAACCGGGTAGAGTGAATCAATGATTAGCCGACTCAGGAACCAATGTGTGACGGGAGAGATGGTTGAAGTTATCTTACATCGATTATGAAAGAGATTGACAATCAATTTTTTAAATGTGTGAGAAAGACTCGCCTCACACGCTGGTTTTTGGGGTTAAAAATGTTAAATAGCACCCCGCACAATAAATCACAATTTATTGAATATTGATTGAATCCAAAGTCCAAACACTCTTGACAAATGTTTAGCCCATATTTATATTATAGTGAAATTATGTGATTTCAGCTACCAGTGAAAATCGACTATTCATATCATTAGAAAGGACAACGGGAAAGGGGCTTTAAACATGTTTAGCAAGGTTTTAGAAATTCAATATAAACTTAGATAACTAATTTTATAATCATAAAAAATAGATAATATTTATGGACCCATTATAAAAAAATATGTATCTACCTTTGATGTTCGTTTGCTAACATTTATTAAATTTAACAAAAAATGAATTTATTTCTCTCTGAAAATCCAAAATTTTTTATCTCTCTCCTTATCTTTCCTTCTCTCCTTCTCTACCCGTCTCTCTCACTTATAGAAATATATATACACAACATATATTACATACATATATATATATATAAGTATTGTATATACATATACATGTACATATATTATACATATTATATATATATATATATATATAATGAGAGATATAGAGAGAAAAAAATGATAATTAATAACTAATAAAGAGATGAATAGAAAGAGACGGATAGAGAGAGAGGGGGGTGAGAGATATTTAAGGAGAGAAAAAGAGAAAGTAAGATATATATAGAAATAGATAATTAATAGATTTGCGATATAAAAGAAGATAATTAAATATTGAGGGAGAAAAATAATAAAAGGTATATTGATAAAAAATATCAAAATTTAAAATAATTTATTAGATTTATTTTTATTTAAAAAAATACTATATTTGATGTTTTTTAAAATGTCTGACAAATTTATATTTAAATTGAAAAACTTTTGTTGATTTCATCATTACTACCCAATAAACCAGTCCACGTATTTGTCAGAGGATGAAATGTTTGGGTGCTATATAGGCATTGATACCTAGCTGCTAAGAAAAAAAAATAATAGGTCGTGTTTACTTATTTTTTCTAATAAAATAATAACAAAAGTATTAGAGATTTTCTCGATTTGATGAGTTGGCATATCAAATGAGATTCTTAGTCTAGTAATAAGATCTCTCATTTTCATAGAATTGTATTTATGAAAAAAGGAAAAAATGAATGACAAGAGAAAAAATTAAGTAGTAACGTTTCAAACAACAAGATGAATTCCGTAACTGCTTTCTTTCTCTATTCACATACTGAAATTCCTAGTCTCCAATTTCTCACCCATAATCTTCAAATATCATTCAAACCCTCATACATCAAATATCATAAATGTGAACTATTTTCACTTTCATTTCTGTAAATGATAGAAATCTACTATAAGAGGTGTTACTATGCGTGACTCAGTAACTAGATGATAAACCTAAAAATAAGAGAGAAAGAACGAACGTAAGATTACAACTTGACACCGATGTGATCCCTAGTCAATTAGAGTCCGACGCTCAAATTAGTAATGATTTTGACAATGTGAGGTTAGAGAGCTAGAGAATGAATGCCTTATGAACGAGCTAGACACCCTATATTTATAGGGAGAAATCATAATATTTCTATAGTGGGTTAAAGAGTTTGCGTCTGACCTGAGACTGATCTAATGACTTTTAGGCTCATAACAATGGACTTTTTATAGTGGGCTAAAAAGTTTAGGTCAAACCCGAGACTGATCTAATGACTTTTAGGCTGATGAGCTGATGCCTCAACCCAGTCAATTACAGGTGTCTACAATTTTGTCCCCCAAAATCTTTTACTGTCTGGGTATTGACTCACTCAAAAACAAAATATTCTTAATCGAACACTTCCAAACTATTCGTCTGTAAATTATCGGACACAATATCTTCCCTCTTACCTTCGAATAGTCTTGTAAAGATTTTGGCTGAAAATATATTGTGCTTTTACGTTTGGTCTTTTATTTTCTTGGGGTGTTTCAATGTGAGAACGAGGGAGAAGAAGAAAGAGAAGTATATCAAAGAAGAAAAATGAAGAGATTTTTCAGAAAAAGAATAGTAGAAATAATAAAGAGTAAATTCGAAGAAATGGAAGAGAAGAAGAAGAGAGAGAAGAAGGACTCACCAGCGACGACGAAGTTGGGAAGTGTTTCGGTAGTCTCGAGAGAGCACTCTTATTATGTGATTGTTGGGAAGCTTTGAATAAATCTAAGGGATTATTTGGAGTGGATTATTAGAGATGTCAAACGGGTTGGGCCGGCATGGCACGCCATGACTTTCTCAGGAAAAATTGTGTCCCAATAGGCAGACACAAAATGACACATTTGCTAAGCCTCGTCACCCTATGCAATTTTTTTGGCACACTTAGGACGTGGGCCTTAAGTGTGTCGGGCCGTAAGTGTGTCGGGTGCTAAGTGTGTCGGGCCGTAAGTGTGTCGGGTGCTAAGTGTGTCAGGCGTTAAGTGTGTCGGTTAGTAAATGTGTCGGGCCTTCATTGTACTAGTCTCTAAGTGTGTCGGTCTCTAAGTGTGTTGGTTCATTCTAATTCATCTACTCTTTACTTTTACATGTGAATGTGACAAGCAAAAGTCCTAACCTTACGTTTAACACATTATCATGCCCATCCGATTTGAATGACACGATACAATAAACCATGCACCTCAGACAGCTGGACTGGGCAGGGGAAGAACTAAAAAGAAAAAAATGTAGTGCGTGAGCAAAAAACAAATACCAATGAAGACTAGACCTAGAATTTCGAAGAATAAAATATAGTAGCCTAGCCTAGGAGACGAAGACCTCCGAACTGAGTGTTTAATTAGTAGATGAGATGATTTTGCCTCCCCGGAGGAAAAAAAGCTCCACTCTCTGCCGACTGATCCTGTTGATCATATAACTGGAGGGATCATGTCACATTAGAGGTGAACAATCATTTAGAATTTGAAATTATTTATTAGATAATATAGTTATATCATACTATTTCCTACATAATTTTTAATTATTTTTTATAATTGTATCATAATAAGTTAAGACATCTCAAATAGGTTGACACTCATTCAATTTATCAATCATTTATAGTTATTTATAAGAAAATATAAAGTATATATAAAATTAGAATTTAATTTATATCTATAAAGAAAAAATTCTTCACACTAAAAAATAAGAAATAAATAGAGAGAGAAATCGAAAGCACTATGGCAGTAAATGTTTGATTGAATTTTTTTAATACCTTTGAGGTTATAATTAGCCTCTATTTAATTCCAATAAAAATGACATCAACAAAATATCATTTAAGAACGAGTTTATCAATATTAATAGCTAATCTAATCTCAGCCGCTCGATTAGAACAACGACCTTGATCACTTTTCCGTCTTGCCACGCGGGCAAGCCATGTGCATATTATTCCTGATTGGTCATCTTCTTGAGGACGTGGTTGGTAGAAGAATTTACACCTATTTATTTGCCCCTATTGTATTTGGCACAATCTGATGAAGTCAATATACAATATTGTGTCAGAAACAAAAATCATTCTGGGAGAAAATAGCCTTATATCTTTTTTAGAAAATATCTACCATGACCCATCTCTTTAGTCACCAATTCATGCTTCCTAGTCATCAGCATGCGTCATGATACACGACACTTCACTTTTATAGTGACATTTTGACTACCTGTTGTCAGTTTCGGTCTCCTCATCCTTTTGGCTCTTCATATTCTAGCTCTTGTTCTCGGCTCCTTGGGAGTGCGCAGCAAAGTTTTCAACTCTAATTTTGGCAGGTTGCATATGATATTGTGTTGCTAGTTGTTGTTCTTTCATTCGCCGGTAGCTGTGAGGACCTTCTTTATCATACCTGGTCAGTCATTCCTTTTCATTATCAATACCTACAAGCGTCTTTTCGTTGCCTCGTTTAAGAATTTATGAAGCATTTTTCAACTTCTTTTGATGTTTGTGGCCTATTTAAAGGCTTTACTCTTCATTTTTTTCCTTTGCTTATAATCTGTGTAAATCTTTCATCTCTTATTCCCCATTTTCTCTGCATTTTTTAGTTTTAGCATCTCCTACATTCATGGAAGACGAAACCATATTTAAACCTACACTCCCCTTAGTTAGAAACCTAAAGGAATTTAGGCAGTTTATAGATTACCACTAAAAAGCTTCCCCCTCCCCACGATGTCATATATGTTCTAAGAGAAAGTCTGTAGAAAGGAGTCCCATGTAGGTTCCCATACCAAATTACTATTAGCCATATTCATATAACTTTAGGTTTGAAACTTCCATTTTCGCCTCTATTTCAAGAATTTTTCTCTATTTACGGCCTGACTCCATCTCAATTTTCCCCGAGCTCATATAAAATAGCTCTTTGCTTTGAAGTTATGAATACAAGATATAACCTAGGTTTTGAAATTTATAAACTTCGAGTCTTATACATAGCTAAACATCATGGGGAGAGTTACTGACTTGCTCCTTGTCTAGGGGAAAAGAGGGGGCCACTGATTACCTACCTCCCAAAGGGAGATAAAGGATGTGAACTGATACAGAAGAAGAGGAAGAAGAAGAACAAGTTCAATTTCAAAGAGCTGCTATGAGTATCGAGATGTTAAAGCGGTTTTGTAGCACTATAGTTGGTAATGTTGAAAGGAACGCCCATCTGAGGACGGACACATCGAGTTCCTCTCAAGTGCCTCCTCATTTTGTTCCTCCCGTTTTGGGTGCCTAAGATGAGGGTCTATCTGTACACTCCATGACCCCTCCTCCTCCTCCTCCTACACCCGTAGTTCAACATGAGTTTGTTCCCGCAGCTGCCTTTGGTTCATAAGAGACTGTCGATGACTTCATTCCCTAGAGGTGGATGTGGTTTGCCAATGCTCCCCATGTTCCAGTGTCAGTTAGCTTAACAATGCCCGACTTTCTCAGATCGTTCTTTGTGGTATTCAATCTACATGGATACAACTACAACCCGTAGTGCCAGTGTTGGTGATCTCATCAGTTCCTTGAGCCATGACCTGATGAGAGTAAGTTTTCTTTCAATTTTTTCCTTTTTTTTTTCAAATTTCTTTTACCCGTTCACCTACACTTTTGTTTTTTCTGCTTGTTTTCCCTTCCTTTTACAGGACGTTATCCACCACACCACTGTAAAGGAACATAACATTGCTCGGTACCAAGCTTTCTTGAATTTCCATTGGAAAGTTGTTGAATGCGACACTTTCCTTGACCATCTTCGGGCCGAAAATGAACAATTATAGAAAAATGAAGCCGACTTTCAGGGAGTTGTGGAGAAGATGGTCCAAGACGCAGATACAGTGGTAGTTGAACTTCGGAAGCTTGGTGAACCTTTGAAAGCAGCCAAAGAGTCTATGGCTGCGGCTGAGCGAGCTAAGGCTGAGGCGGAAGAAAGAGAGAATCTGACATTAAAGTATCATGAAGAGTGTCTCTAAGTGAGAGAACGAGTGTATGGAACGGGGTTCTAGGCTCCCGACCCATGTGATGGTGGCTCCTTTTAGACTTGAAGCGAATTGTAGGCATAACATTCCCTCTAGCCTAGCCTCTGGAATGCATGCTCCCGACATCACCTGCTTATAAAGAAAAATATGATTAATAGGATCAGAGGTACCATCATACATTTTGAAGTTCAGAGTAGTGAACCTTTTTGGTGGTTTCTTCCATTTGTCCTTTGTGTCCAAGATTGTGACTCTCAAATGTAAATCATTGATTTGCTCAGCAATCTCATCCGCATCCTGATTGCATCCATGCTCTTCCTTATGATACTTTAACTTTCGGCTCTTAGCTTCATCATGAACCATTTTGGTCTGACGAGAGTGGTGACGGGAATGATGTGAGTGATGAGAGCCCTTCCTAACCTCCCCACGTGGCTCCCTTCTTCCTTTGGGTATGTGAGGTGCATTCCAGCTCTGATCCCTTTCTTCTCGAGCTGAGTGATATAATGCTGGGTTGGGGCTATGCCTTTCTTCCCTGTCACATCCTCTCTTCATCTCTACCTCCCTTATTGAGGTCGCTGATTCCCTTGGTGAGGCGCTCCACCTTCTACAATAAGAGAATGATGGTTGGATCACTGCCATCGTGTGGTTGTGGACCTGCCAGATCTGCTACTAGAGCTATGTAAATCTGACTTGCCTCCTCGCTGCATCTGTTGGGTTTCTGGAAAAACTACCAACTAATGCATCTTCAAGTGGTCATTTCATGTCCCGGATTAGCTCTTGTATTCACCATTGCGATAGAAAATTTGATAAAAAATTCTTAGACTTCAACGAAAATCTTCGTTTCCCACAGACGACGTCAAACTATAGATGCTCGAAATCTACCGTCAGATAGAGTTGCCACGCGTCGCCTGATGAATTCAATAATCTGCAAGACAATGAAATGATGAAGTATTATCTCGACACCGGTGTGGTCATCCTAATACACTCTAATGCTCAAGTCAGTAAGGTGTATTTGAAATTGTAATATCGAGGGTTGAGAGAATACATATTGTCTTTGTTAGGGGTCACCATCTATTTATACTGAATGAAAGAGAGCATTTGAAAAATATTCTTCTCAGATCAATTGCTTTAACGTTATTATCTTATCACTCCAAACAAATTTGCGATTATTTTAGGTTGTTGAGATCGTGTTTCTGTTACGTCGGAGGGGATGATCCCTCGGGTACGATGAGCCCTCGATAATCTTGGTGTCCTCGGACATGATGAGCCCTCGGTTATCCTGGTGACCTCAGAAATGATGAGCCCCCGAACATCTTGGTGAACTTGAACATGATGAGCCCTTGGTTGACCTTGGACATGATGAGCCCTCGGTCATTTTGGTGACCTCGGACATGATGAGATCTCTATCATCTTGGTGACCTCTAACATGATGTGCCCTCGGTCATCTTGGTGAACTCAGACAAGATGAGCCTTCGGTCATCTTGGTGACCTCAGACAAGATGAGCCCTCACTCATGTTGGTGACCTTGGGCTCTATAAAGTGGGTTCGTTGCCTAAGGCCATTGGGCTGGGGGCTTATGGGCATTTCATTATAAGATAAATGTTGGGTCTTGCCCTAAATCCTCATCTGAAGTGGGTCGTGGACCATGTGTATTTTTTATCCCCACATACACCAAGCATAAGTTGATGGCTTTGGTCATTACACAATTTCAAGCTATATTGAATCGATAGGGAAAATGGACAATATTTTATGTACATACTTTTGAGCCACATACTCCAAGCAGATTCAAAGTCTGAACTGCTAATCATCATGGACACCGTAATTGTCTTTGCTGATGCTTTGAGTGAGACGGACTCTTTATCGACAAATGGAGGAGGTTGCACAATTTTACATCAAATCAGAAGCATCATATATCCTCAACTCATTCCTGAGGTTGTGTGATAGGGTTCCTACAGTAGGGACATGTATAGACTCAGCCATGTAAGTGGAAATGCACGGAATATGGAAAACAAGCCCACAAGTAGGAAGAGAAAAGGACTTTCCATCGATGAATTCATCGAGGCAGCACGCACATTCGTTGGTGTCATAGAGGAGCAATGTACTAGCATAGAATGTGAGATGTGGAATCCTCTTCTGGACCTCAGGATCCACACCAACCGGCCATTCTCTGCTACTATGCAGTGTTTGCAAATCGACGTCATCCTCAGGCGTGTCATTCGAATAGAGTGTCATCCTCGATGGATGATCAAGGTGCAGCAAAGGAAGAAGAAGAACATCACCACTTTAATTGAAACTATGACTAAAGTTGGGCGGCTCAAATTCATGTTCGGGGTAGCAACTATAACTAGTTTGATCACTCATTGCCCTGCCAAATCAAATTACATACAGATATAGAGTTGAATTTAATTTGGCAGAAGAAAGAAGAATTGAATTTAATTACCACTGCACGTAGAAATGTCACTGCTGAGAGCAGCAACCATCGCTGACGAGACCGCAAATCACTTGTCTTCTTGTCTTGCGGACAATGGTTTGTGTTCAGTGGCAGATCCAATATTATAGTTAGGATGCACCGTTAGACATCATCAACATAGTGGATTATGTCGATAATTAATGCTTTTGTTTTCTTTTTTAAATTGTAAATATGATGTGTGATTTATCTATTAAAACCAAATTAAATAAAAATTCTTAGTTTAATAAGAAACCATAGATGCTAGAATACATTATTTAATAAATTAAAATGTCAAAATTAGTTATGCATTTAAATTAATATCTAAGTTCATAGTTTTTTAATCAAAGTATGTTTGATTCAAGAGTATTACAACTAATATGACTATATAATTTTCATTAATACATATCAATAAACAATATAAATAATGTATTTAAGAGTAAACAATAATATTTTAAAAAAGTTGTACAATAAAACAAAACAAAAGTAACTAACAAAAAATAATTAAATTTATGAGAAAATGAAAGAAATGTTATTCAACAATCTTCGCTTATCTAATTCTACCGAATTGAACCAAACAAAATCGAATCTAAAAAATGACAGAACTGGTCATTTTCAATTCGTTTTGGTTCAGTTGGCGGTCGAGGACTACGACAAATTTGTCTTTTAATAACATTGGTTTACCGTCATTACAACCTTTTAATGACTGAGATACCACTATCATATTTCAGGATGCCCCATTACTAAATAGTCAAATAAAAAAAATGTCATATCCTTTCCATGACTGTTTTTCAAAAAAATTCCTTCATGACAGTGCTTAAAACTATCATGGAAAGGAAAAACCAAGTAATACCAAGTAGATGCATGCACTCACAAATTTTCATACATTTTCTATATGGACGTTTTGTGTTTTGAATATCTACATAAACATAAGTTCTTCCACAATAAATGCAATAATTATATATCTATAAGTGTTTATATATTCAGGGATGACTCAAGCATTTGAGAACACAAACCAAAGAAAAAAGGTATCTTCCTATTCTGATTAGGGTGTTCATGGTTCGGTTCAATTAGTTATTTGACAAAAAGTTGAACTGAACTGAAAGTTTCGATTCGGCCATATTTCGAACAGAACCAAACTGTGAATGTCATGTGAACCAAACCGAACCAAACCATGACTTACGGTTCGGTTCGGTGGCAATACATGTACTGTACAGATTCTGCGTGAACACATTCACAAATTAGAACTTGCGAATAGAACCTGTATTGCCAACGAACTTTTTAAAGAAATTTTCAGTATTGCTATAAGCAAATTAAAATCCATATTCACAAATTAGAGATTCAAAATCATCCAATAGATTTCATAGAAATTTTCAATATTGCTATGAGCAAAACATAGACTGAGATGTAGAAAAATTCAGTAATACTCAATATCACTCACAGATTTATATAAAATTAAAACTTTCAGAAAAATTCAACCTTAACCCCAAATTTCAGACACAAATAAGATCTAAGATAGAGTAGTAAAGGGATGTGAAACTTACCTTTATCTTAAATTTCACACAGTAAAAAACCCTAACCCAAGTCAGAGATGCGAAGGAGAAAGGACATGCAGAGCTTAGAACTCAGAACTTAGATGGGATCCGCCAATTTGGAGATGAAGGAGAGAGACGAACTTACGAGTTAGGAGAAAGGAGAACACGAAGGAGAAAGATGAACTCAGAACTCAGAAAGTGGGAGATGAAGGAGAGATTGTGGAGTTCTGAGACAAACGAAGGTGAGATTTTCGAGACGAACCAGGCGAAGGAGGGAGACGGAGGGTTTGGGGATGAGGCTCAGAGAGAAATCATGCAGGAAGAAGGGTGAAAAATGAAAATGCCCAAACCCCTAAAATTCCAGCTTATACATGGGGTTAAGAATCAAAATGGCATCGTATTGAAGAGTATATAAGAAAAACTGTGCTAGGGTATAAAACAATGTTATTTTCTATAGAGATATTCGGTTCAGTTTGGTTTGAAAATACATATTTTTCGAACCGAACTTTTAGTTTAGTTCGGCAAACCGAGGTATATGAATAACTGATCGAACCAACCTTTTCCGATTCGGTTTAGTACCAATTTTTTCACCCCTAATTCTGATTATTGGAACTATAAAAACCCTCAGAGGTAGGAGAAAAATACTAGTCTCATAATCTCGTAACATGAAGGCAAAGTCACCGAGAGACACTAATCTGATACTCGATGGAGCTAAAGGTATATCTTCAACAGCAAAATAAAAAATTAAATAAGTAGAAGTGAAGAGAACTATAAGAATTAGGAAAATAAGTACATGTGCACCTTACGTAGGGCCGGCGGGGTATTCTGCCATCTCTTTTTTCTCTTTTCTCCACCATAAACTTTTATCTGGTTTCTAAAACCTTTTTCTCGTGGCAGAAACCTACCAGAATAAAGTGTGATATGGAAAGATAAAAACAACAAATAGTTAGAAGAATCAATGTAAATTACATGGTAACAAGAGCAAATTTTAGAGATCTATCAGGTGTAGAGTCTAAAGCCTCTTCTGTGGCAGTACCTTAATATGCCAAACCTAATGTCTAGCACAAAGCACGAGCAACTGGGACTGTAACTACATTTCCTACATGAATATACCTTGAACCAATACCAGAGAAATATTGTAAGAAGCATACCCACGATATCCTTTACTTTTGCCTCTTTCGTAATGTTGTTCAGCGTATATACAAGTATGAAGGTTAGAAGTTTGAAGAGGGCTCACTAACCAGTGCAAGCTGTCGGTAGTTTAACTTGATCTTTTCATCAGTTGCATCATAATCAATCTCTAAAATTTTGTTGTAATCCTCTGATCAAGAAGTCCCATTAATAATCAATGTATAACTAACAAAATGTCTAGGTAAAAAAGTTCGACTCAGAATTTTGCCTCAACTCATACACACAATTAGGCTAATAATTTTTTATAATATAAAATTGTATATTTTCAAAGTGAACAATATGTTTATCTCAGGGCATGTTTACCAAATGGTAAACGGAAATAAAGAGTGAGAAATGGTAAGGGTAAAGATAAAGGAAGGAAAGGGAAAGTAAAGGAAAGAAAAACAATCTTTTCCTTATACATGTTTACTAATTGTTAGTAAACGGAAATAGAAATGAAATATCATTCACTTTTATGTGTTTAGTAACCATCATCAATTGAAATCAAACTTGTATAATTACTTGTTTAACCTTAGATGGATGGTTTATGATTTGTTTGTATTTTCTTTTAACCTATTTACACTATTATCAACTTATTTTTAACTTTTAATTTAATTTTCTTCTTTAAAGAAAATTTTATAATTTAAAATTTTGACTTACAAAAAAATTATCTTTATAGATTATATTTTAAATAAAAATAGGAAATGTTACATTGTATCATTATCAAAAGAAAATTGTTTGTTACTTAGAGTTCTATAACTGAGTCCATGGTTCATAACTCAGCCTTGATATTCTTAAAAGTGGTGGTATATCTACATCTCATCGTCATCTGTTCAATTACCCTAAGCTTGAACCCTAATATAGGGTCGGTAGGACTTCGGTGTTGTGAGGGTGGGTAAAATATTCCCTGCTAGAGGGGGGTCAATATTCCTCCTTCCAAATTTTCTGTACCAAAAAAATTGAACAATATCTTGACCATTGAGTATGCTTTAAAGTTCAATGGCATAGATAAAGCAAGGCGATGTATCCTCAATTCCTATTTTGAGCATGACTATTTTCTATTGCCTAAGCTTTTGATAGCCTCCAAAATTCTCTCAAATCGCAATGCTTCGCACAACGACAAAATAAGAACATCAAAATTAATGTTGACCTTCCAATTCAATTGAATCGTGAGTTTGCCTTTCTGATGCTGATACACGTTGATTGGATTATCAAATGGGCTAATGGATCGATTTCTGTAATATCTTTGTTCCTCTGTTAGCATTATGGAACACTTCTTGTATTGTTTGGTTATTAAAAGTTTATTCTCTAACATTTATTCTTGTGTTCCCTCATGACAGGACAAGAGGTCAGAAAAATAGAAACTCAACTATTTCACTTTCAAATAAGAAACTCAACTACTGAGATTGTTTACAGTTAAACTTTTCCTTTTTTCCTTTTCTGCGTTTCTTTAATAGGGTTTCACATATCATGTTTGAACTCATTTTCTGGAGAATATTTTGGAAATGATCGGTAATAGACTAACACCATCAATCAAATTGATGACTATGGCCAAGAAACGATGTGGAAAATGAGTAAAGCAACACCAAGAAAGAGGAAAAGCCAGATTGATTCTGCTATTGAGGTGTGCAAAATTCAGCATGGATCCACTCTTGTCTTTTGTTTCATAATTTCTGATTTCTTGTTACAATTTGGAGTGATGCAATCAGGATGCGCATAAAGCAACCGACTTTAGGGAGTACAACTCCCAAACTCGGGAATCTTTGTCATGCTAAAATCCTGATTGTATTGGTTTTAACCTCATAGAGTATCTTCTAGTCTATATATGTGAGAATGAAAGGCCTGGTGCAGTTCTACTTTTTATGACTAGGTAGGATGACATTAATTCTCTGAAGGATAAGCTACAAGTTCATCCTAACTTAGGGGACACAAATAGAGTTTTATTGGTGGCATGCCACAGTTCAATGGCCAGTTCAGAACAAGTGAATCTAGTATTAAGATGACTAATTATTCATTTTATATGTTGTATTATGTTTTGATAACTTTTTTAGTAAACATTTGGTAATTATAAGCTTGTGTCAAACATATTTTTTTCTTATTTGACCATCATTCTTCCATAAACTAATGCATAAGGAGTGCACTACATTCTAAACTCCAAACTTTGGTATTAGATTTAGTATCAAATATCCTAACAGTTCTGAGTATCCTATTACATGATATGTATTTTTTAATGTAATAGTTATACTTCCATGTAATTCATATTGAATATATTTTTTTCTTCTTTTTAAAGGTGAGAGAATGGATGGATTTGAAAGGCTTAGTGTTGCTATGAACCTTCTCTGTCACTTAAAATTTTTTATGGGCTTATAAGACATTGTTTAGATAAATTTGGTTGCTTGTTAAATACTGCATTTTAAGACAAGATAATAAACTTGGTTTGTAGTTAAATGTCAGACTTTAGTTGCTCTGCACCAACTACTATACTATATCATGAAATGTTATAAGTCTGCAATTAATTCTTAACTTCCTTATCTAATAAGTCATTTCTTAGTTGTTGATCATTTAGATAATACTATTTGGAATATGTGGTTTACTCTTTCATCTGAGTGGATCATCCATCCTTTGGTACAATATTTTGATCTTGTCCTGAAGCATCACTACGGGAATTACTTGCAAATCACCAAGTGGACCTCCTAGGATACATCCATCTTCAGTTCCTAGATATGAATTTATACTAGATTTTAATTTTTTTTGATAAATTATTTTTGCTTGCTCTATGTAAAAAATATGTAATTATCATTTTGAGATGTGATTTCTAATAAACAATTAGTATGTAATGATTTTGACTAATTAAATAAAATGATAGATGATTTTGTTATTTCGTGATATTTTCTGAAAAAGTTATTTATTTTTTTATATTTGGTAGTGTTTAAAAAATGTTATCGTAGGTTTTTTCTATACCGTTTAAAAACCACTATCATAGGTAGTGTATTTTTAATAACGTCGATATACATAGCATTCTCAGAACGTTATCGAAACCCTATGATAATATTTTTGCTATCGTAGCGGTTTTTGTTGCAGTGATATGAGGTCTGTTGTGAATCAACTTGGTACAATAGAAAAATATTATAAATACATGGTAGTTTTGATTAATCTTCACAAAATGATTGTCTAATTTTGTTTGAAAATCTTCTTATGATGCAATTTGATTTATTCCCCCATAATACTTGGAGGATAAACTTATAGTAAAAAGGTTGAGGAACATCGTGAGTTCATTTATACATACGATTTCTAACGTATTTTTAATTTGAAAAGCTAGTGAAGTTAGGAATTTGAATCAAATTACGGAGTGATTGTTTTTTAGTCTTAAACATCTATGACAACAGAATTAATGTATGAAATAGTGGTGAATGGGACAACATTCATCTTTTGGAATGGAAATTAGAAAAGCAAAATTGTTGACTGGTATATGATTTCTTAATGTCATTTACTAGCAGAGTATTTATATCGTATACATTTTTAATAGAAATATGAGATGTACAATTGACAATACTAGCAGTAATGTTACAATATATAATCCTAAATTAAAATATGGGCTAACTTTAAAAATTTGAAATTTTGGTGTATTATGACATTTTTTTAGCTTTTTTACTATTATCTCGAGTGTTCAAGTACCTACTCAATATATTAAAAAGTAATTAAAAACGTATTTTAATAAATAGGCAAGATAGGGTGCCTACAGCAGGGACATGTGGTAGAATCAGCCATTTAAGTGGAAAGGCAGTTAATGGGGAAGACATGGCCGAAAATAGGAAGAGAAAAAGGGGATTCTCCATCTACGGATTCTCCATCTACGAATTCCTCTAGGCACGCAGCACGCACATTCGTGGGTGTAATAGTGGACCCTGTTCCGGAGAATGTGATCTGGGGAATCAGCTATTGGAGCTCAGGATCAACCCCGACCGGCCGCTCTGGACTACTCTGTAGCGGCTGCAACTCAATATCTTGCTCGGGCGTGTCATCCTCAGGAATGCTAGACAGTCGTCTTCCATGGATGATGAAGGCCCAGCAAAGGAAGAAGAGGATCATCGCCACTAAAACTGAAACTTTAACTAAAGCTGTTTTATTAGCAAAGAATGGTGGATTCTCCGGCTTGAATTCGCGTTCGGAGTAGTAGCCACTTTGATCACTCATTATTGCCCTGCTTCAAATCAAAGAGATAGAGCTAGGTGTGTGTGTGTGTGTGTGTGTGTGTGTGTGAGAGAGAGAGAGAGAGAGAGAGAGAGAGAGAGAGAGAGAGAGAGAGAGAGAGAGAGAGAGAGGATTTATAGACTAATGCAGGCAAAACAGAGCACAGGTATTTACTGGAAGAATATATCAACCAGATGATTCCCGTGAGATCGTAGCCTACAGCAGGACCATGTGGTAGAATCAGCCATGTGGGTGGAAAGGCAGTGAATATGGAAGACTTGGCCGCAAGTAGGAAGAGAAAAAATGGACTCATATTGAAATTAAACATAATAAACATGTTATATAATATAAATAATCAGATCCGTATATTTCTATGAAATTCTTCAAACCATAATCTTAAATACATATATCATTTTGATTTTTATAAGAAATAGATTCGTATAACTCGATTGCGGAAGAGTTATCTAGTTCCATGGATAATTGAATCATAAACTGATGATCAAATTTTTCAAATTGACACAAGCCCTTGAGTTTTTCTCCAAGATTCTCTCTTGAAGGAATAAATATTGATATTTCTAATTTAACCCTTCAACAAGTTAAAATATCATTTTTAGTATCTACACATTAATTTCTTAAAAATTATACCCAGAAATCTTAAAACTTTAATTTCTTAATTAGACTACTTTAATTAGGCTTATTCAAAGATAACACATACCCATTTTATTTACATACGTGATCCCACAAGTTGAATTTTTCCAACATTCACCATCTACGAATTCCTCCAGGCAGCGCGTGGGTGTCATGAGCCCTGTACCGGAATGAAATGTCATTCGTGGAATCATCTTCTGGACCTCAGGATCAACTCCAACTGACTGCATTCTACTTTGCAGCGGATGCAACTAGATGATTTTCGGAGTAGAATCTGATAAATTGCGATGAATGCGCCATCCTGCTCCACAAATTAGGCTCGCTGTAGTAGCCGTTTTTATCACTCATTGTCGAGCTGAAGAATGTCACAAGCTGAGCTGCCAAAATATTACTTGGAAATAATGTATTGCATTATAAGATTAAATGAAAATAATAATAATGCAATTATGTAAATTTATACTTTACGACATGTAAAAAATAGAATTACAGAAAGTTGTAACTACATCAATTGCGAAATATAAATAAATTGTTTACAAATGTTAAAACAATACAAGCAGAGTAACGAAATAATAAGAAATCAAACCGAGTCATGTTTGCATAGTTTCTTAAAAAAATTACGCCTCCTCACTTGTGGTACTAACGTTCATAACGACGTCTGTTTTTTAAGATAAAACGGTTTGAGGTAGCTGAAGAACACCCAACTTCACCACCTTGATTGAATTGACTTTTCATAATTCTACCACCATAGTAACGACGCAAAATCAATACTTGAACAAGAAAATGTTGACGGAATTGGAAATAAAATGAATCATACCGAACTGAAACAGAATCGGACCGAACCAAAAACCGAACAGAGAAAACTTGAAGAAAAATAAGCAAAAGCATGGAGAACAAATATTGAGAGTAAAAGAGAGTTTGAAAGCTTCTTTAGTATGAAAAACGAGGAGGGGAAGGTCTCATTTTATACTACTCATAGAGGAGGTGTGTAATAAATAATATTTAACCCATTAAAATGCTATTTAATAAAAAAAATTAAGTCCAAAATGTATTTTATTTAATTTACGAAAACAAAAAATGTTTTGGGCATTAATTTACAAGAATATTCCATTTCCATGGGGTTCCTATGAAAAGGAAAAATAAATAGAAGAATTTGATATTTGAGCTATTTTTTAATGATTTTTTGTTAAAAGGCAGAATGTTTTATTGTTTGCAGGAATGGCGTGTTTTAAAAGGATTCAATTAATTTATATAATATTTTTACTATTATACCCTTATTGTGAGATAATAGTTATAGGTTTATATGGTGCTATTTCACTCTACCCTCTCTCACGACGAAGCCGCCCCACTCTCTCATGATGAAGCTGTCACTCTCTTTGTGCAAAATTTCATAATCGGGCAATTTTAGATGAAATTGTTAGTCAATCGTATTTTGAGTTTATTATGTGGTATATTATTATATACTATAGTATATAAATATATACTATTTATATGTATAACTAACAATTGTTGATTGGTGAAGATGTATCATAGGATGTGTTGTTGAAGTGGATATGATAATGTTCCATGGTCAAGTTTATTATGTCAATGAGAATAATCATTGCCAAACTCATTAGTAATGCAATAATTATTTATAGTAGATATATACATATAGTATATATCATATTACATGTAGAAATAATGATCCAAGTATCATAACGATTACACATTCCATAATTGTTTATGAAATATCATATCCATGAACATAAAATTAGTATCAATCATCATAATCATTTCAATCCATCATTTCTATGATAAAAATTATCATTCAATTTTCAATATTATTTATAGTATATATTTATTTCATGTAGTGTATTACCGTATACCTATAGAAATAATAACCCAAGTACATATCATCATAAAATTAGTATCGTTCATCACATAAAAACTTAGTACTCAATTACAAGAGATTGTAATAAACGGTTGATGGTTTATATGTCATCTCCGTGGTAATTTTGCATCATTATTTTGAGAAGTCATCAGTTCCTGGTCATCGCTAGCCTGCATAAGAAGTTGGATTTTTATAAGTTATTTTGTAGATCATCTATTAGAAATATACGTACTTTGATGACGATTCTCTGTAAAAATTGTAAACACTAATTTACAAACGATCATATACCATAACAAATATAACATACCAATAAATTATGTTACAGCGTGTTTCAACATTAAATGCTCAATAATTGCAACTAACTACTTATTTTAATGCTTAACAATCACTTAAACTAAGAAAAAAATAATACTGATCACTATCAGGAATCTCTTCTCAACATATGTATTAATAAAAGAATTTGAGATAAAAAAAAGTAGGGTGTATGAACTTACATATAATCTAAAAATCAAAATATCAAATTAACCTAAAACTTAAGAAACCAAATTCAGGTAATAAATTTACATAATTTGGGTAAATTAAGAATTTAAGGTAAAAAAACCTTGGAATTTGTAATCTTATCTTGATAGGAAGCTCAAAATTAAATATTGGAGTAATCAAAATCAAAAAATCACAAAAATTAGAGACCTAGACAATAAAATCACTATAGCACTAAAAAATCATTGAAATCACGATATAGAAAATCATGAAATTTGTGGTGAAGAAACCTTCAAAATCGATTCAAGAAACTATGAAAATTGCAGATAAATTATAGATAAACCGTAGACATAAAAAAAGGTGAATCACAAACAGAAATTATGGTAAAACCGTGAACAAAAATGATAGAGAAATTACTTGATTTTAGTGTGTGATTTGTGGCGAAAGTTGGACGTTCACGGTGGAGATGAAAATGGAGCTTCATGATAGATAGATGGAGAGTGAAAGTAAATGAGATTTTATTTTGTTCGGTTGTTGAGTGGTGAGAGTTTTTCAGACTGGGTTTGGAGAAATGAAAGTGTTTGTATTTTGTTTGGTTGTTGAAGTAGTGAATGTTCTATGAATGTTATTACCTAATGAGAAAGAGGGTATTTTGGTCTCAAATTTAATTTGGCTAGTGAGCTGAACTAAATTCGGCCATATTTGCAATAGAGTTAGTTTTTGGACACTCTTTTACTTTTGTTTCAACATTGGGCTATGCTCCTAATTGAGCCAAAATAAATCTGGAGCAAATAACAACTTATTGGCCGATTTAGAGGTGGTCCATATAGAGAGCCTCTAGCCTTATCAAGTTACTACTCTTAATACTAGCATTTCCAATGTGAGATTTCTACAACTCCCTTCTATTTTCAATTCTCACTTAGCTCACTTTGAGAAATAATTTCTCATTCATCCCAAAGTAATTTTGACAAATTACTAGTCGATATTGATGTACTCACGGAGAAGAACTCAAATATCTAAAGATCTTATACTTTTACATAGTGGATCCCATCTAAAAATTTGTCCAAAATTGGTCCACGAAAATGGTGTACAAAATACCAAACTTTTACAAAAATTCCTCACATGAATGAAAATTGATGACTAACGACACAACAAACATGGTGATAGAATTCTACGTTCTGAAACCTGCATAAGATATGAAGCTTTTACCCTTTGAACCTTTCCTTGTGTAAGTATGTTTACTCTACTAGCTGACCAGTAGACACAATATCTTTGAACGTTTCGACCTTTTATGTAAACGATGGCATACTACACACATGATTCATCCCTGACACAGTTTAGTTATCATGATTATATTCGTTTTGGCCATGAATATCCTCCTGGTTCTACAAGAGTTTCTAAAGAATCGTGCCCTTATAATTCCTATAGAACCGGTCCCACTTCACTCTCACATAGGTGATCATTTAATTTAAGAGTAAACCGCATTACTTCGCTCGGATCTCATAGTTTCTGTTGCATAAGAATCATTAAAAGCATAGCTCAACCTCCAACGTGTATCATTGTTTTCATCATAGGAATGAACACGGAAAATTCTCACAGTGATCCAGGTAAATTTATACAATTAGGTTGTCCATTTGAACCTAGATTTTGGGATCTCCAATCAACTATGTTGGGTTTCTTTTGTATCAACTTAGTTTTACATAGGCTTTAGTCTCATTCTCATCGATGACTTTTCAACTAACTCTCGATTTAACCCTTTGACTTCACACAGTCAATAGTGATAACCCCTATCAAGAGTAGTAATTTAATGGTATTATATCTACGACGAATGTGTCTAGACTTACCATTATACATATTACTTCGTGCTCTTCCAATAGAAATTTGACTATTACAATGTATACATATTGGTGGCACATACTTTGTCCATCTAGGAATATCCTATAGGAAGTGGTGTAGCGACTAAGCCTTCTTCCCACATTTGTCTAAAGCTATTAGCTCAGATTTTATAGTGGATCTAGCTATAACTGTCTGTTTTGAGGATTTTCATGCTACGACAGCTCCTCCTAGTGTGAAAACATATCCACTAGTAGACTACATATCTTTCTTATCAGATATCTAATTTACATCAGTATATCCTTCTAAGACAACTAGATATCTTGAATAGTGTAGTCCATAACTCCGAGTATATCGTAAATATCTCAGTACTATCACAATGACTTTCCAAAGTTTAGCTTCAGGATTACTCGTGAATCTACTTAATTTACTCACTATATAGGCTATATCAGGTCTCGTATAACTCATCAAGTACATTAGACTACCTATCACTCTAGAGTATTCTACTTAAGAGATACTGTCGCCTTTATTCTTGGACAAATATACACTTGTATCCATCGATATTTTTGATTCACCAGTGTCATCTTTGCTAACTTTTCCAAGAATATAATCTACGTAATGAGACTTAGGGGGTGAAACAATTATTACCGAACTGACCGAACATAATCGAATCGAACAAAAAATGGTCAGTTTGGTCAGTTTTATATGTTACCTCGGTTCAGTTCGGTTTGATATTCTGACGAACCATAGTTTCGGTTTGGTTAAAAAAATCATGTGATTTTGAACCGAACCGAACCTCTTATGCAAAACTGCATCATTTTATACCTAATGAAGTTTCTCTTCTATGCTTTTCAATATGAAGTCGTTTTGCATCTCTAACCACATATATAATCTGAAAATTAGGGTTAGGCTCATTTTTTATTTTTCCCTTATCTCAAAAGACAAAAATGCAACAGTCCTCTCTAGCTTTCTCATATTCTCTAGGTTTTAAAAATCTCCTTCACTAACTGCTTCTTCTTTGCGATTTCTTCTTGGCGAATCCTTGAAGCTGAAATCTCTTAGGGAAGTCCTAGAGGTTTGTGTGAATCATGAACTGCTTCTTCTTCTTCTTCTTCAGTTCTTCACGAAATCACGATCTTCTTTAGTTCTTCTTCGCGTTTTAGATCTGGTTTACTGAATTATGTGTAGATTTGCTACTCTGCGTTCTTATTTGCTTTAGATCTATTTACTTCTCTTTGGATTCATGCTCTTAGTCTCTTAGATAGGGTAAGGCTGATCATTACATTTACTCCACCCCTCTGATTCCTTCTCCACGTTTTAGATCTGGTTTTACTGATTTACGTTTGGATTTTATGCTCTGCATTTTGATTTGATTTAGTTAATTTACGTTTCTTGTGGTGATTTTCTAACTCGTTACAATTTTTTGAGCATTTTTCTGATTCATAATACTGATTTCATGAAATGATTTTTTTTCTGGTTTGTATAGGATGTGAAATGATTTGTTTTATGAGCATTTTTCTTTCTGATTTTTCTGAATCACTACTTTTAAGATAGGTCTTTTTTGTCTGATCTTCTGCATTAGGAATTGTTTTTTTTTTTTGAATTTAAGATGGGTATTTAAGATGAGTATTTTTGTCAGATTTTTATGAGTTGTGTTCGGTTCTCACGAGGCTCACAGTTCAGTTCAGTTTAGTGTAGAACAGTACCATGAATTTCGGTTTGATTCGATATTTGCCTAAATAACTGACCTAACCAAGCCGTGAACACCCCTAATGAGACTGAGTTAAAATAAGTCTATATGATGTTCTTTTAATTTTTATTCCCAATATGACATCAGCAAGTCTCATGTCTTTCCTATCAAATCTAGATTTTAACATATCGTTCGCAGATTTGATCATCTTATCATTACTTCCAACGGTAAACATATCATCAACATACAAACACACAATAACATATCCCTTCTGTGTATTTTTAACATAGATACATTTATCACATTCATTGATTTTGAATCCAATTGATATTATGTGACTGTCAAATTTTTCATGCCATTGTTTTGGTGCTTGTTTCAAACCATACAAATGATTTGACTAATATACAGACTTTCGGTTGTACCATGTAGATTTCTTCCACTAAACTCCATTTTGGAAGGTTATTTTCACATCCATTTGATGTACTTTAAGATTTTGCAAAGCTGTGATTGCAAGTACCATCCTAACGGAGTTTATTCTCGACACCAGAAAATATGTATCAAAATAATCAAGACCTTCTTTCTGTCTGTAGCCTTTAATTACAAGCCAAGTCTTGTATTTATCAATTGATCCATCGACTTTCATTTTCCGTTAAATCCACTTGGAACCCAAATGTTTACAACCAGGTAGAAGATCCACTAATTCTCAAATATGATTTTTCAAAATTGAATCAATTTCACTCTTAATGGCCTCTTTTCAAAAAGGACATTCATTGAAGTTCACAGCTTCATTGAAAGTTCTTGGTTCACTTTCAATCATATAAGTCAGAAAATCAGGACCAAAATTTTTTTTCTGTCCTAATTCTTTTACTCCTAGGTTATATCTCGACTTCTTTATCTTAGTCCAGACTATCTTCTTCAAGAAGTCTCAAGAAGTCTTTTTGAAGAACTTGACTCTTCCTTGGATTTGTAAGGAAATATATATTCAAAGAATGATGCATTCCTAGACTCCACTATCGTATTCTTGTGAATCTTAGGATTGCTAGATTCGTGCACAAGGAACCGATACGCACTACTGTTATTTGCATAACTAATAAAAATGAAATCAACAGTTTTTATCATATTTACACATTTTTTGGTGTAGGTACCATCACTTTAGCGAGAGGATCCCATCATTCGTAAGTATTTGTATGAAGATTTTCTATCCTTCCATAACTCATATGGGGTCTTATATTTCTTGTTCGATATCTTATTCAAGAGATAGTTAGCCATCAAAATGGCTTCTCCCCCCATGTTTTGAGGTAATCCAGAACTGATCAACAATGCATTCATCATTTCTTTCAGTGTACGATTTTTTCGCTCAGAAAGATCATTAGATTGAGGTGAATAATGTGTTATGGTTTCATGTATAATCCTATGTTGAGCACAAACCTCAACAAATGATGATTCATACTCACCACCCCTATCACTTCTTTGCACCTTAATTTTCTTATTGAGTTGATTCTCAACTTCATTTTTATAGAGAATACATTTCTCTATAGTTTCATCATTGCTCTTTAGCAAATATACATAATAATATTTTATGCTATCATCAACAAAAGTAATAAAATTCTTATTACCACCTCATGTTTGTACAAATTTTAAATCACATATATCGTTGTGAGTTAAATCGAGTGGTTCAATGTTTCTTTCAATTTTTTGGAATGATAAAGACCTCGTTAATTTTGCCTCTACACAAGTTTCACACTTGTGATTGGAATCAATGTGAAATGTTAGTATATGATCCAAGTTAATTAAGTTACGCAAAGTATCATAATGAATATGACCAAGTCTACCATGCCATAAATAGGAAGACTCAAGCAAGTAAGTAGAAGAACTAGCTTTATTAATATTAGGTTTGACCAAAGTTATTACATTGAGTTTGAACATTCCATCACTCATATAATCTTTACCAACATACATTTCTCTTTTAGACAACAATTTTGGTTGACTCAAATACCATAAGAAATACATGGTTATTCGACAGTGAACCAGACACAAGGTTCTTTTGGAATTTTGGTACACACAATATATTGTTCAACGTCAATTCCTTTCCAAAAGTCATCTTCAACACCACTTTTGTTTGGCCTTTGATCTCAGAGGTGGCCGAGTTCTCCATGAACAACTTCTCTCCATGCTTGGTGGCTTCAAAGATAGAGAACATCTCACAGTCAGAACACACATGACGGGTGACTCCAGTGTCAATCCAGAAATTCCTTTGGATTTGATCTAACCATGTTGACCTCACAAATGACTACTGAGAGTTTGATATCAAAAACATCTCAAGTAATGTTGTTAATCACATTAGCCTCCTTGTTTATCTTAGGTAGTCTACACTCAGATGATTTGTGATCCAACTTGTGAGAGCTGTAGCACTTGCCTTGGAACTTTAGTTTCTTAGAAGTCCATCCTTTAGGTCCTAGCTTGTTTGGACCATTTCCTTTGTTGTTGGTCTTCTTAGCTTTAAAACCTTGATCATGCTCCATAATATTAGCCTTTGCTACAAAAACAAATTTTGGCCCTCTTCTTCCGGATAACCTATTATCTTCTTCGATTTGAAGTCGAATAATAAGATCCTCGATGCTCATTTCCTTTCATTTATTCTTGAGATAATTCTTGAAGTCCTTCCATCCAGGAGGTAATTTCTCAATAATACAAGCCGCTTGAAATGATTCACTCAGTATCATTCCCTCAACATGATTCTCATGCAGGATAATTGAAGTTCTTGCACTTGACTTATTACTGTTTTGAAATCCCCCATTTTAAACTCTAGAAAGCAGGCAGCGATAAATTTCTTAGCGCCTGCATCATTAGTCTTGTACTTTCGTTCAAGAGATTCTCATAGCTCATTTGCTATTTTCTTGTTAGAATAAACATTAAACAAAGAATCAGCAAGACCATTCATTGTGTAATTTCTACATAAATAATCAGGATGTTTTCAAGCATCAATAGCACTGATCGTTTGAAAATCCTGCTCATCATCATTGGGCTTAGGAGCTTCTTCAGTCAAACATTTTGCTAGATTCAGCGTTGTTAGGTAGAATAGTATCTTTTGTCGCCACTTTTTGAAGTTCATACCGTTAAATTTCTCAAGTTTCTCTCCATGAGAAATAGGCATAGACATTCGTGTCATACGGGCTACAAGGCTCACAGCAGGGTTGTGCACATCCAGATATTCCATTTGAGTCCCAACAATAGGGTTCAACCCTTGGTTTTCACAGTGATTCGCTGCAACATTGTTGTTGGTTTCAGTTGTCATATTTTCTTATCTGAAATATAAACCATATGTGTACCGACACTTTGAAAATTATGCTATTTTCTTGAATATGAAAATATGCTAATTTTCTCAATATTTTTCAAAATAAACCCAATAACTTGTTTACAGATAACTGTTAAGGTGGACTGGTGGGGTTCTTAGACTCAATCCAGGACCAACCCTCTCAATAGTATTCAGTTTCCAGGTAATTGAAGGGACGAGTCTACTTAAATTTCAATTTCCTAGACATAACTTTTATGTATAGTTACTTCCAGTTTTAAAATTTTGGAGAATATTTAAAATAAAACTTTTAGGTTGAAAAACCCCAAATCAATTTCCAAAATAATTTTTTTAGACAATTTTTGAAAACCAAATTAATCCTATAATGCAATAACTTGTATAGAATCAACTATTTAAAGATTGGTGGAAATAATTTATTGTATTACAAGATTAAATGGAAATAATAATAATAATACAACAATTCTGTAATTACTTTAGTTACGACTTGTAAAAGATATAATTATGGAAAGTGAGGTAAATAAAATCTTTACGGAATGTCAATAAAGTTTTAACCACTTTAGTTACGACTTATTACTGTTTTGAAATCCCCCATTTTAAACTTTAGAAAGCAGGCAGCGATAAATTTCTTAGCGCCTGCATCATCAGTCTTGTACTTTCGTTCAAGAGATTCTCATAGCTCATTTGCTATTTCTTGTTAGAATAAACATTAAACAAAGAATCAGCAAGACCATTCATTGTGTAATTTCTACATAAATAATCAGGATGTTTTCAAGCATCAATAGCACTGATCGTTTGAAAATCCTGCTCATCATCATTGGGCTTAGGAGCTTCTTCAGTCAAACATTTTGCTAGATTCAGCGTTGTTAGGTAGAATAGTATCTTTTGTCGCCACTTTTTGAAGTTCATACCGTTAAATTTCTCAAGTTTCTCTCCATGAGAAATAGGCATAGACATTCGTGTCATACGGGCTACAAGGCTCACAGCAGGGTTGTGCACATCCAGATATTCCATTTGAGTCCCAACAATAGGGTTCAACCCTTGGTTTTCACAGTGATTCGCTGCAACATTGTTGTTGGTTTCAGTTGTCATATTTTCTTATCTGAAATATAAACCATATGTGTACCGACACTTTGAAAATTATGCTATTTTCTTGAAGATGAAAATATGCTAATTTTCTCAATATTTTTCAAAATAAACCCAATAACTTGTTTACAGATAACTGTTAAGGTGGACTGATGGGGTTCTTAGACTCAATCCAGGACCAACCCTCTCAATAGTATTCAGTTTCCAGGTAATTGAAGGGACGAGTCTACTTAAATTTCAATTTCCTAGACATAACTTTTATGTATAGTTACTTCCAGTTTTAAAATTTTGGAGAATATTTAAAATAAAACTTTTAGGTTGAAAAACCCCAAATCAATTTCCAAAATAATTTTTTTAGACAATTTTTGAAAACCAAATTAATCCTATAATGCAATAACTTGTATAGAATCAACTATTTAAAGATTGGTGGAAATAATTTATTGTATTACAAGATTAAATGGAAATAATAATAATAATACAACAATTCTGTAATTACTTTAGTTACGACTTGTAAAAGATATAATTATGGAAAGTGAGGTAAATAAAATCTTTACGGAATGTCAATAAAGTTTTAACCACTTTAGTTACGACTTATTACTGTTTTGAAATCCCCCATTTTAAACTCTAGAAAGCAGGCAGCGATAAATTTCTTAGCGCCTGCATCATCAGTCTTGTACTTTCGTTCAAGAGATTCTCATAGCTCATTTGCTATTTCTTGTTAGAATAAACATTAAACAAAGAATCAGCAAGACCATTCATTGTGTAATTTCTACATAAATAATCAGGATGTTTTCAAGCATCAATAGCACTGATCGTTTGAAAATCCTGCTCATCATCATTGGGCTTAGGAGCTTCTTCAGTCAAACATTTTGCTAGATTCAGCGTTGTTAGGTAGAATAGTATCTTTTGTCGCCACTTTTTGAAGTTCATACCGTTAAATTTCTCAAGTTTCTCTCCATGAGAAATAGGCATAGACATTCGTGTCATACGGGCTACAAGGCTCACAGCAGGGTTGTGCACACCCAGATATTCCATTTGAGTCCCAACAATAGGGTTCAACCCTTGGTTTTCACAGTGATTCGCTGCAACATTGTTGTTGGTTTCAGTTGTCATATTTTCTTATCTGAAATATAAACCATATGTGTACCGACACTTTGAAAATTATGCTATTTTCTTGAATATGAAAATATGCTAATTTTCTCAATATTTTTCAAAATAAACCCAATAACTTGTTTACAGATAACTGTTAAGGTGGACTGGTGGGGTTCTTAGACTCAATCCAGGACCAACCCTCTCAATAGTATTCAGTTTCCAGGTAATTGAAGGGACGAGTCTACTTAAATTTCAATTTCCTAGACATAACTTTTATGTATAGGTACTTCCAGTTTTAAAATTTTGGAGAATATTTAAAATAAAACTTTTAGGTTGAAAAACCCCAAATCAATTTCCAAAATAATTTTTTTAGACAATTTTTGAAAACCAAATTAATCCTATAATGCAATAACTTGTATAGAATCAACTATTTAAAGATTGGTGGAAATAATTTATTGTATTACAAGATTAAATGAAAATAATAATAATAATACAACAATTCTGTAATTACTTTAGTTACGACTTGTAAAAGATATAATTATGGAAAGTGAGGTAAATAAAAACCTTACGGAATGTCAATAAAGTTTTAACCACTGTTAAAACAATACGAACAAAGTAACAAAATAATAATAAATCAACCCGAGTCATGTTTGCCAAGTTTCTTTAAAATAGTTACGCCCCCTCACTTATGGTACTAAGGTTGATAACGATATCTGTTTTCTAAGATAAAATAGTTTTAGGCAGCTGAAGAGCACCCAACTTCACTACATTGATCGAACTTACTTGTCAGATTTCTACCACCAGAGTAACGACGTAAAACCAAGACTTGAATTCGAAAATGAAATACTCGACGAAATCGAAAATAAAATGAACCGGACCGAACGAGATCGAACCAAGAAAACTTGAAGAAATAAATATTGAGAGTAAAAGAAAGCTTGAAAGCTTCTTCAGTGTGAAAAATGAGTAGGGGAAGACCTCCTTTTATACTACTCATGTGGGAGGTGCGTAATAAAGGGTGTTTAATTCATTAAAAGGCTATTGAATCAAAAAATTAAGTCCAAAACATTTTTGATTTAATTTGCAAAAATAAAAAATATTTTGGATATTAATTTACAAGAATATTTCATATTACATGACCTTTGTGCTTCCTATGAGAGAGAAAAATAAATCTGAAGTAAAACACAACTCATTGGTCTATTTAGAAGTGATCCATACAGAGAGAGCTTATAACCTTATCAACTGTCTACTTCTAGTGTCTACAAATCATCTGTGGGGTTTCTAACAGGCCATTTAGAGAAATGTCTTAAAAAGAAATAGTGTGTTATGATAGTCTGCCGAATTTTTTGAGATGAGAATTTCTGTTTAGCGGCTGTGGGATCACCCAGCAATTATACTATTCTGGTATCGTAGAATTTTTCAGTAGAAGAAAGGTGTTAGTAATTCTTTAAGGAAGAATTCTTGTATCTCATTACCTGATTGATACAAAAACCTCTCAATTTTAAAAATTGTAACGGACTTCTCTTATTTTAAAATTTTATAGATAAAAAGTTTTAATATATACCCTTAATTTTTTGTGAACTGTAAGGGCTCAAATCTGAAACTATTTTCAAATTCTATATTTTCGACTCTTGTTCAAAAATTATTTTTAAATCCTAAAATCATTTGTTAAATTTTTAATTAAGGATATATTTTTAATCGTAAAGAAACTGACGGTTTTTTAAAAGAGTGGGTCTAAGTGTAATTTTTAAGAATATAATGTGTGTTCATATAATTTAAGTTAATTAGAAGACACGTTGCATAAATTTTTTATTTTCATTAAATAAAGACAGAGTGTCCTTGTCGTAATTTAGACAAAATAGAGGAGATGGTCCAGTACTTTTCTATTGTATTATCTATAAATATTATTGCCTCCAAGGATGACAAAATAACAAAACTAAGAAAATAATTTCACCATGTTTGAGCATGATTTAACGACCTTCCCAACAACTAATGAAAACAAATCTTTTAAAATAACTAGAGTTTTGGCCTTTAGGCAAGCGAAGTTACACGCTATAATTTTTTTACCATAACATTTTCAGATTTATATCCTGAATTTATAATTTTTTTACCATAACATTTTCAGATTTTTATGCCCTGAATTTAACTTGACATCAATTAAACTCTCTCAATTAATTTTTTTTTTTAAAATACGTAAAAATTGTCACTTCAGAACCAATGCTAAATCCATCATGTGCTCTTCATCTGCCCACAACAGATAAATAAATCATAAACATACACAAATGAAAAAATTCACAAAAGAAATCATGTTCTCAAACTTAAATAGAAGAGTTCTAGGCTGATTCGTTGATGGTGATTGAAAGGTGGGTTATTGAATAGCATGAGCGATTCCATTTTTAGTTTATTCCTTTGAAAACTCTGTTTGAAAAAAGCCTTTATTTCAGAGATATTTATTCTTTGAAAGCAAAAATGTTAAATTTTTTATCTAATTTCTATTTCCAACAAAATGCCTCTTTCTTACCTCAATTCCCCCCACTATTGGTCTTAATCTAAACATTCTGAATGAAAAAAAAGATCTCAAAATCAAGCATAAAAATGTCTCAAAATCCTGTACGAAAATAATTCTTCGAATTAAACCGACTATTTCACATATTCTACAAAAGCCCCATCATGAATATTGTTATACCAGGTCTCACCTCTCTCTAAAGACCTATCTCACAAAACCCTAGCCATCAAAGGGTCCTCTGCCAGCTTTCTCTAAGTCTGGCCTTAAGCTAAGATGATCTCAGGGTTGGGCTCTAGTACCTCTCTTTCCTTCTCTAGCGTTGGCTATCGATGGTGTGGGTAAAGCACCTACTGTTCCCCTAGCAAGCACCTCCACGGTGAGACTCGGGCGTAGTGGCTCAGGTCTCAAAGCTCTCCTTAGTTGTCCAAGATACGCAATTAAAGATGGTTAAAGAAGATGTGTGACTGGAGTTTTTTCGCCTCTATTCTGTGATGCCGTGAACCAGGTCGCCGGTTTCCTCCTCTAAGGATTTTTGTCACAAATCCAGCAGGGTACAGGAAGAGTTTCCTCTGATCAGAGTTTGGCCTGACATCATCTTCGTCCTTCGCGGCTATATCCTCTCCTACCTTTTGAATCTTGCGTGTTTCCTTGAGCTCCGAACTCACCGTCGATGATGCTTGCTTTAGTCGAGAAGGGGGCTTCCTTATCCAAGATTAGCTCGATGTACTTGTTCTTGTTTGAATTGAGCTAGGTGGGGTTGAAACCTCTTGGGATTCAACCTTTACCAAGGGTTATTCCGATGAGGTCACTCGCTTAGGACCTTGTGTGGGTGTCGGTTGTTGTTCCGTTCTTGGTAGCCCAACATATGTGTTATTAGACCAGTTCAAGTTGTTTGCTGCAGTACATCTTAGTATCTCATTTGAGGTAATTAGTTATGTGATGGGTTGAGTAGGTTTTGATGGCTAGGTTATTTGTGTTGTGTTCTAGGTAGTTGTCGATTTTTCTTACTTTGGTTTGTTCTGTGTGATCGTCCTCGTTTGGTATTCGTTCTTCCGTTGTGGTGTAATCATTCAATTTATTTTATCATGTTCGCTCCTTAGTTTGCAATCTAGTGTGCTTGTATTGTTTATCTAGCTATGAGTTTTAGCACTACAGTTCATGTTGTATACTTGTGGTATGCCCCTTGTATAAGTGTACTTATTAGTTGAATAATATATTTACCTTACAATAAAAGAATATTGTTATAACAAAAATTTATTGAGTCGTCCTACATGCTCGTACGAGGTAAGTCACTGGCCTCATGAACGATGACTCCCAACTTCATCCAACATGACCCTAGACTCATCCGAGATGATCTCAATGTTTCATATGGGATGGATCCACATCCTTCCCCAAGGCCTCAAGTAGGATTAACATGAGGACATCCTACCTGGGAGGCTTCTGTGATTAGTGACACTTTTGAGGGTATTGAAGTCAATTCCTTACAAGGTAGTAAGTGTTACTCCACCTCAGAAAATCTCTCCTCTCAATTAAGCACCTTACCATATGGCCAAACATAGCCTCTGTGATAGATGAAAGCAACCAAGACATGAGGTGCTCACATGAAGTATGGAAATCCTTGGAGCAAGTTTTCACCAGCCAGTCTAAGGCAAGAACCCTCTTGTAGATATCGTATTTTATCCGGTCTAATACTTTAAATATACACACTTTATTTTCTTGGCCATATAATAGTCTAAGATTATATGTATTATTTGAAAAAATAGCGAAGGACTAAAAATAAGAAAAATGGTCCATTGACTAAAAAATAAAGAAAAAAAGGAGCAAAATGACTAAAGATATTAATCTACATCGATCATGTCCTATATAATCTAATTATATAAAATAAATTTACTAAGATGTATATCCACATCAATGATACGGATCTAGATCACATGCATTCATAATACTTAGTGAATCGTACTAGCAACTATTCATTAAAGATTTCATACTTTAATATGTTACAGATTATTTTATTCATTATCTTAATCATCTCGTACTTATAAATTATTCAACAATAATTCAAAATAATAATTATAAGAAAAATATAATTTTATTAATTTCATATTAAAAATGTCTAAACACATGCTTTGAGGGCACAATACCCAACAAAAATCACCTATAATTTCTCATACATAATAAAATGCATAAAATAGAGAGTTAAACATCTATATAAAGATTAATATTTAAGCTTTGAATTTTTTTTAATATTCTAACAAGTCTTTTCATTTTTTAGATCTTGTTGCTATTTTAGTGACACTTGCTTGAACCAGTTACCATTCATGATCATTTTTTGCTAATTGATTAGCAATGACAGAAGAAAGGAAATAAGGGTAATTAGTAAACTAAGTACTAAAAAATTAAAACAATATATTTATATCCCAAAAAGATATTTTTTTAGAATTTTATTCATCATTTTTGAGACACTTGTTTGAACTAATTATCATAAATGATCATTCATATACTATTTGATTAGTAATGAAGGAAGAAAAGAAATAATGGTAATTAGTGAACTAAGTAGTTCAACATAGAAAATGGGTATATTTATATCCTAATTTCCAAAATTTTATTATGCTATTTTATTCATCATTTTTAATGACGTTCGATTTAATTAATTACCGTCTATATGATATATGATATTTGATTATCAATGATTAAAGAAGAGAAAATAATGGTAATTAATCACCTATGGTCAAAATTGATATGATATTCTTATAGCTAAAAATAACTTAATAGAAATTAAAAAAAAAAGGAAAATAATTTTAAAAAAATACTACAGAGGGTTGTGCGAGACAACCCCCTGTAGGGGAAAAAGCCGCGTGTAGCAGCTTTGTCCCCTGATGCACCAGCTCAAACAATGAGTGGGTGCTATGTACTTTTTTTGTTTATTCTTTTTTTCTTCTTTTCTTTTCTTTTTATTCTCTTTTTCTACTATTTTTTATTATCACATTTTAATATTTTGTCATGTCTTCCTTTTATCCTAAGCATTTTTGTACTATTCATTTTTATACATTTTTCACATTCCTTTTTTTCTTCTATCAAATCTGTCATTTTTGTAGTTTTCTTCCTTTTTATTCTTTTTTAGTCATAATTTTATTTTTGTTTGCTTGTTATTTGTTTATGTATTCTTATCATGTTGTTATAATTCACTCTGATAATATGTATTCTTGAGTCGTTCACTTATAATTTCATAATACGTATTAGAATTTAAATTTTGATAATTTCATTATTTAGTTTTTCACTAAAAAAATTTCCCATGACGGACTTTGAGTTTTTTAAGATATCAAACTTCTCGAACTACAAAGGTGAGAATAACTCCGATAATGCATTGATTTAAAAAGATAAATTATTTTTCAATGGTCTTCGTATCACCTATAAAGGTCATTTTTTTTGTTTTATTTTATGATATACATAATGGGATATTCAAAAATAAATTTCTTTCACTTTTATTTATTTATTTTTCTAGTATAATTTGGATAACATTTGATTGAATTTGGTAACCATTTTAATAATGAGTGATGTGGGGTGGGTGCTAATACCTTCCTCAAATCAACTTTGAGTTTTCGTAAACCAAAATATTTATTTTTAAAATTGTGTGATCAATCACGCTCTAAAATGATTGGTGACGACTCTGACTTGTTTTTTTTCAAAAATGATTTTTCAATCGCCGTTCCGCGTCGCATGCACGTTGCGACACCTCCAACTCAGGTTTGAGCTTCAAACTGTAAATAAGGGTTCTTTTTCAATCAATGATTATATACTAAAAATGAAGGCTATTACAGTACTTGAGCAGATCACAACTAATGAAAATCTGTTGCTTTATATTCTAGGAGGCTTGGGAAGTGAATATGACATAGTAGTGGTTAATTTGGCCTCTTAGTATGATTGTGTCTCTCTTCAAAACGCACAATTCATGTTGCACATCTAAGAAATGAGAACTGAACAATTTAACACATTTAGGACCATTGAAACCAACAATCCTTCAATAAATTGATATCTACCCAAGATAGTTCAACAGAAATCTGGTCTCATAACTAATCAAAACTCTAACATAGGAGGTCATATTACCTTTAGAGCTTGAGATAGAGGAAAAGGAAGGAGTGGTGTCAGACCAATGTACCAAATATACAGGAATACAGGGCACTATGCCTCTACATGCTACAATCGGGACTCCAATACTTAAAACTATAAATCCAACAACAATACTCTTCAACTCCTAACGCTACCAACTTTATTGTTGCACAGAAAACCCTGCAACTTATTTCTCTTCTCCATGTCCTTCTGATGATGATTCTTGGTGTATGGATAGTGCAATAAGCACCCACATTACTCCATATTTGGAAAATATGTATCTAGAGTCTAACTATAAGGGTAAAATGAACTTTTAATTGGTAATGAACATATAGGCGATTCTGTCATAAACACCACAAGTAATATTCTCTCTCTCTCTCTCTCACTAGATCAAATTCTTTGTGTCCTCCTACTACCAAAAACTTAATCATTGTTTCTCAATTAACTCATGACAATCCTTAAATTTGACTTTATTATATGTTTTGTGAAGGACAAAAGTTCGAAGGAGGTGCTGCTGCAGGATGTTCTTAAAGGTGGATTATATCAACTTCCTATCCCACAGTTCAATTCTGTCTCACCAATCTCAAGTCATACCTCACAACAACTATCATACTTTATGTCATTTTTAACTCTAGTTTAAAATCCATGAATAGTTCTAACCTTTGGCACCAAAGGTTAGCACATCTCTCTCCCTAAGTTTGAAGTCATGTATCTAGGAGGTTTCAATATTAATATAAGTAAGCTTGAATTCTGTGATTCTTGTTCTCTTAGCAAATGACACCAATTTAGTTTTCCTTTATAAAAAAATTTCACAACAAAAGCTTTTGAGATTGTTTATTCTGATGTTTAGGGTCCTGCCAACTTATTGTCCACTTAAAAAGACATATACTATATTAGCTTCATATATGACTTTACAAGGTACACATGGACTAGTCCACTGACATTCAAAGCAGATGCTATTAGTGCTCATTAGTTTCATTAGTACATAAACATGCAATTCACTCATTAACTAAAGTGTCTTGAAACTGACTAAAGAAGGGAACATAGGAAATTTTACACTTACTTAAGCAAATGAGAAACATTTTTAGACACACTTATCCCAACACCCACCAACAAAATGGTAGGGTAGAGAAGAAACATAGAGATATAGTTGAAAAGGGACTTTCATCCTTAGCTCAAGCCAAATGGCCACTATCCTTTCAATGGGAAGCCTTTACCACTGTAGTATACCTTGTTAACTTAATTTCCACTTCCCACATTTGTACTAAACCATCAAACTCCCTATAAAAAACTTTAATGCACAAAACTAGATTGTTCCATGTTAAGAGTGTTTTGTTGTGCATGTTTCCCTTTCCTTAAACACTATAATAAACATAAGTTTATTTTTCACTAAAAATGTGTATTCCTTATTTATAGCTGATAACATAAAGGGTATATTTGTCTAGAACATTAATCAAGAAGAGCTTTTATCTCTAAAAGTGTTGTATATAATGAATCTGATTTCCGTTATAGTTCTCTAGTTTCATTTGCTAATATTTTACCTCCATTGGCATGCATTCCTCTCCTATTTTGTCTTTTCCACAACTATTATCTAATAGCTTGATAGAAAGAGAGATTCTTCTTAAATATGGTATAATGATTAACTTTGTTCATGTATATATGTCTTACACTAGCCTTGAGCACCAAGTTAGAACTTATTAGAACGTGGTAGCAAAATTGGCAAGAAACAATGATGCTAATGTCGATGCACTGAGATATGATTACCAATTACTGTAATAAGAGTATGACATTATTCGACAATGATCTGAGCAGGTTGTGGAGTGGCTGAAAGGCATGGCTATGAGAGCGAGTAATTTGGTGGAAGAAGCATCATTTTTGAAAAGGTGTTTTACCCATCCATAATGATGGGGAGAACTTGTCTAAGCTTTTGGAAGAAATCAAGCATGATATGAGTCATTTAGGTCATTTTGTGTATACTCATATTGTGGAGTAATATAATTGACTTCTACATACTCAAATGTAGTGGATGACTCTACTAATTGAATGAAATTGAGTACTTCGGGACTTTCACTTTGCGCAATATCATTTCTCATGCATAATTTTTCCTTCATTGTTATTATTATTTCTTTTTTTTCATTAACAAATCTATCATCTCGTTGTTTTATTTTTTACTTATTTTAAGAAAACTTTTCAAAGATAGCCCATCAACTCCGACATCTATATCGAACGTGAGCTCAATTTAGGGTCATGGACGATCAAGAAAGAGAGTAATCGTGAGAGGAAATAAAAGAAGAAATTAGGGAGCTAAAAGAGCAAATGGCGAGAGTCTTGAAACTCCTTGCTGCCAGTAAGGGAGAATCCGCAAGGGGCTCAATCATCACAAAATCAACTGTCATATGATACTTCACCTTACCCTCATGGGTTCACTCCAACCTACCAATGTCATCGGGCTTACTAGTTTCAGCATACTTCACTATGACTAAATATCTAGCACTATTCATTTCCAAATGTCCAAGAAATGATGAGACAGGGAAACGTTGGTACCACACATCGACAATGGCACTGGCCATAACTAAGCTTTCACTCCACAAGGTGAACTTGCTAATGAGTGAATCGCCATACCCGATGTTGATGACTCAAAAGCACAGAGGCCCGTTACCAAACCAAGAAAAGAACCAGTATCGAAAGATAAGCTGAACTTTCTAGAGGAGTGATAACGCGCCATTGAAGGGTCAGATGTGTATGGTACCATTGATGCCACCCAATTATGTTTGGTCCCGGATATAACCATCCCAGAAAAAATTCAAACTACCTAAGTTTGACAAATATAATGGTAGTACATGCATGAGAAGTCACCTTATTATGTACTATAGAAAGATTGCTGCTTGTGTAAATGATGATAAGCTACTGATTCATTAATTTCAAAATAGCTTGATGGGGGCTGCATCTCGCTGGTATATCCAATTGGATAACCAACATATTTAGAGGTGGAAATATTTAGATGATTCTTTTTTAAGACAATACAAGGGCAACATAGACATAGCTCCTAATTATCTGGATCTACAAAGGATAGCGAAAAAGCCTATAGAATGCTTCAAAGAATATGTGCAAAGGTGGAGAGAATTAGTTGCTCAGGTACACCTCCTTGTAGGAAAAGGAGATGACTGTAATGTTTAATAACACCTTGAAATCTCCATTCTATGATAGGATGATTAGAAACGCTTCAAGCAACTTCTCTGAAATTATAATGATTGGTGAAAAGATTGAATATGGGGTAAAGAATGGAAGTATTTTGGAAGTTGTATCAGATAAATCATCCGTTAAAAAAGGGTCACCGTTGAAGAGAAAAGAAGGAGATGTACAAACGATCAATTTTGGGTACCCGTCACAAGCTGTGAACCCGGGGTTGGGATTTTCAAAGTATAGTGTAGGGACCAAACCTACGACAATTTCCATACAATCAAAACTTTCAACAATCAAAATTTTCAAACAATCCAAGACCCGATTTCAGACTAGCGACTCATCAGAAAAATGTTGGTCAGGTTGATCAGCCTATGAGGGGAAACATAAATAATCAACATTTTGTCCAATATGTTCCAATCCCATGTCATATAAAAAAATCCTACGACAATTGATACAGAATAATCAATTGGTGTTGATTCCTTATGAATCTCTTCATTCACCATACCCTTGGTGGTATGATCCGACTGCTCGATGTGATTATCATGATGGGACAGTGGAACATTCGACGAAGAATTGCACGACATTAAAGGGTAAAGTACAAGCATTGATCATGGTTGGATGATTGAATTTCAAAAAGGCTAATGGGAACCCAAATATCAATTCCAACCCTCTACCAAATCATGAGAATCCTTCCGTAAACGTAATTGAGAAATATTTTTCATATGAAAAGAAGGATGTGGTAGGTGTGAGCACGTCAATAGAAATACATGTCCATCTTCTTTCTAAAGTGGGGTACATCTACCCAACACACTCATAGGATGAAGGGATTTCTATGAAGCATATGCATGACTTTGATTGCTTGTTTCATGAGAATGTGATTGGGCATACAATTGAGGAATGTGTTGATTTTAAATGGAGGTGCGAAGGCTGTTGGATGTAAAGGTACTTACAATAAATCATAAAAGAGAAAGGGAATACCAGGAAGATGACGCTTTCATCCTCATGATCACTAAAGAATCGCCTGAAGAAAATGTTAAAGTGTCATCTTATATCCCAAAACCTCTCACAATACATTATGAGAACAATTAAACTCGCATCACTACATTTTATGCTCCGACGCCCATCACCATCCAAATACCAGGTGCATTTTCTTACAAAGATTCAAGAGAAATACTACAAGGTATGAATATGAGGTTATTACAAGAAGTAATGAAAAAACTCAAGCGCTAAATCCACCAGACATCGATCTCCCCATAACTAATATTTTGGGAGTAGGTGGGATGGCGAAGAGTGGCAGATGCTACACGCCAGATGTTTTGAAAATGGATAAAAGGGACAAGTTTGAAAGGCAAAGGAATGGGAAAGCCAAAGAAAGTGACAACGGTCATGAGTTCCAAAAAGAGATGTATAGCTGCCAACTGATAGACCCAGATATAATGAAAGGTACAGAGAAACAAAGAGCAGTGTTTGAAAAAGAAGTATGTGAATTTTTGAAGCTCATCAAGCAAAGCGAGTATAAGGAGATAGAACGACTTAACCGTTTACCTACTCACATATCCTTACTATCACTTTTTCTTAACTATGAACACAATCGCCAAGCATTATTGAAGATTTTGAATCAAGCATATGTCTGCTATGACATTACAGTAGAAAAATTGAGTGGAATTGTAGGAAATATTACTGCGACAAATTTTATCACTTTCACAGATGATGAAATCCCTACTAATGGTAATGGACACATCAGAGCTCTACATATATCAGTGAAGTGTAAAGATTAAGTTGTTGCAAAAATATTGATTGATAATGGTTCATCTCTAAATGTAATGCTAAGATATACGGTAGCAAAGCTCTCTATGGACATGACACATATACAGCCAAACATGATGATAGTAAGAGAATTCGAAGACACCCAAAGAGAAGTAATCGGATACATTGAGATAAAAATTCGAATAAGACAATGCCTAGTCTATATTGTTTTCCAAATGATGGACATAACTCCTGCATATTGTTTTTTTTTGTCGACCACGGATTCACTCTACTGGGGTAGTACCGTCTTCATTACATCAGAAGCCAAAATTTATAATGGATTAGAAACTCATTTGTATATATGGGGAATAAGACTTACTGTTATCCAAGCCGTCCACCATGACATATGTCGTGGGAGCAGAAGAAGCATTGGAGTGTTCCAACTCCAGGGCATCCCCTCATTTTGTATACTTGTTCCTCCAACTCCAATGTGTCCACTCATTTTGTATCATACAGTAACAGAGTAATCCATAGGTTGCATACTTATTCATCATAACGCCTCTGAAAGGAAAGAACAAGAAATGTACTATTTAAGCAAAATGTTCACAAATTATGAGACTAATTATTCAATGTTGGAGAAAACATGTTATGCATTAACCTGGGTTGCTCATCAACTTAGACAAATACCTGTTATATAATACCACTTGGTTAATTTCAAAGATGGACTCAATCAAGTATATCTTTGAAAAGCCATCACATTCTAGGTGGATTGCTAAATGGAAAATGTTACTTACAGAATATGATATTGTCTATGTCACGAGAAAGTCAATAAAAGGAAGTGTACTTGCTGATTATCTGGCAGATCAACCAGTGCAGGATTATGAGCCTATGAAATTTGATTTTCCTGATAAAAATGTCTCACTCATATTAAAAAATGAAGAAGAATCTATAGACCTAGAATTATGGACAATGTTATTTGATAGCATATCTAATGATGTAAGATATGGAACTAGGGTAATCCTCATATCTCCTAAGGGAAATGTTTTCCCATTCACGACAAAACTATGGTTTAACTGTACAAACAATATGATAGAATATGAATCATGTTCCACGGGAATTCAAACAGCTTGTGGTATGAAGATATGGTGATACGGCAACTAAATGGGGAATGTGAAGCTAGAGACTCCAAGTTGGTACCTTATAACAAACATGTAACCAACTTAAGTCAAACTTTTGAAGTTATCTCATTTGGTCATATACCCGAAGAGAATAATGAAATCGCAGATGCATTAGCAACTCTAGCGTCCATGTTTGTTGTAGACTTCAACGAGGAAGTTCAACCCATAAAAATTGAGAAACTAGATTTTCCTACTCATTGTATGAGTATTGAAGAAGAGCCAGACACAATACCATGGTATTACGACATCAAGCAGTATATAAAAGAATGGGGAATATCCATCCAAAGATTCCAAGAATGATAAACGCACTATTAGAAGGTTATCTATGGGTTTCTTTTTGAATGGTGAAATACTCTATAAAAGAAACCACAATATGATGCTTTTAAGAGGTGTTCATGCAAGGGAAGATAATCAAATCATAGAGGTAGTTCATGAAGGAGTTTGTGATGTCCATGCTAATGGTCATATGATGGCAAAATAAATTTTGAGAGTATGATATTATTAGTTGACACTAAAATATGAATGCATCAAGTTTGCCAAAATATGTTATAAATGTTAAATTTATGCGGATAAAATTCATGTACCAGCATCCCATTTACATGTCATGGTTGCGCCTTGGCCGTTCTCTATGTGGGGGTATGGATGTCATTGGTCCTATCACACCAAATGCCTCTAATAAGCATTGTTTCATTAAAAATGAGATGATTTATCAATATAGTCTACCTGAAAGGATCATTACGGATAATATAATGGATTTAAACAACAAGATTATGAAAGAATTATGTGAACAGCTCAAAGTTTAGTATCATAATTCATCTCCTTATCATCCGAAGATGAATAGAGCAGTGGAAGCAGCCAATAAAGACATGAAAAAGATCATAGAGAAAGTGATGGAGTTATATAAGGATTAGCATGAGATGCTCCGTTATGCACTACATGGGTATCACACATCAATGTGAACATCAACTAGGGCAATGTCATTCTCTTTGGTATACGGCCCTTCCAATCGAGGTTGAAATTCTCTCGCTGAGTGTCTTAATGGAGGAGAAATTAGAAGAAGCAGAGTGGGTACAAACACCATATGAGTAATTGATTTTCATTGAAGAAACAAGATTGACTGCATTATGTAGAGGGCAATTATATCAAAGAAAAATGATGAAGCATATGACAAAAAGTTACGTCCTCGATGTTTTTGAGAAGGAGATTTGGTATTAAAAAGATACTCTCATATAAAAAAAATTACAGTGGAAAATGAACCCCAAATTATGAAGGACCTTTCGTAGTCAAGAAGACCTTCTTGGGATGAGCTTTATTCTAACAAACATGGATGGAGACAATTTATCGCATGCAGTTAATTCTGATGCAGTCAAAAGATACTTCGTTTGACCGCTCTAAGTATGGGAAAGGTGAAGTTAGGAAAAATTATTTGTTTTCAAAAGGAGTTGTCTTGAATACTAGAGAAATTATTATCCCATCATTTTCTCCAATCCTTGTTTATAAACATTGTTAATCATCAATGAAGATCCTTTTTTTCAGTTGACAAACAAATATATTATATCTTCTCATTATTTCCATTATTTCTCAGTCCTCTTAATTTCAATGCATATAGAAAATATCATTAATTACCCTTGAAATAACTATGATGTATAAACTTGGTTAGGTGAAAACTAATTGATTGAAAAAAAAGAGAAAGAGAAAAGGAAAGAAACTAAAAAAGGTATTCTGAATGTGAAGTGGAATCTGAAAGTCACCATAAGGAAGGTTAGTATGCGCACGAAAAAAGCTAAACGTGATTGGAGGTTTACACAATTAGAAGTGTAGAAAGGAAGAAGAATATGGAGAAATTATTCATTTGTCTTCACCATCAACATGGGGATGAATATTGGTGCATAAACCAATGGATAATGACGCATAATTTTTTTGAAAGTATGCTTGATACCTCATTATGGGTCCATGATCCTATGCCACAGCGATTGTTTTGAAGGGTAGTGGATATGATCACATTAGTCAACCATAAAAAATCATGAAATAATTTTCTGTTTAAATTTCACTATTATGCATTTAAAATCACTACATTGCATTATATTCAAGAATTACAATGCATAGACACGCCTCACATTGCTTTTTTGATACAATTCAAGTGCATAAATTATTTTAGGATATTCTTTCAAAATCCACACATGACTTTCCAATGTTAAGAGCCTGCATTAGTCAGCTTTGGCTATCATATGAAGCTTTTATAAATCACATCAAACATCATTTCATTTTCTACGGTTAAATTGAATCCGAGTTGAGTCAAGGTTGAAGCCTGTGTCTATCTAGGTTCATCTTCTTTCACATATCTCAGCTTAAATCCAACCTGAATTGAGTCGAGGTCGAAGCTTGTGTCTATCCAGGTCTGTTTTCTTTCAAATATCTCTGGTTAAATCGAACTTGAGTTTTGTCGAGGTCGAAACCCATGTCTATCTAGGTTCATTTTCTTTCAAATATCTCGGTTAAATCGAACTCGCATTGAGTCGAGATCAAAGCCTGTGTCTATCCATGCCCATTTTCCTTTCAAATATCTTAGGTTAAATCAAACACGTATTGAGTCGAGGTCGAAGCGTGTTTCTATCCAGGTCCATTTTCTTTGCAAATGCCTCAGTTAAATTGAACTTGCATTGAGTCGAGATCGAAGCCTGTGTCAATCCATGTCCATTTTCCTTCCAAATATTATTGGTTAAATTGAATCCGTATTGAGTCGAGGTCGAAACCTGTATCCATCTAGGCCCATTTTCCTTTCAAATATTTTCAGTTAAATCTAATCAGAATTGAGTCAAGGTTGAAGTCTGTGTCTATCTAAGTCAATTTTATTTTCAAATGTCTTAATTAAATTGAACCTGAATTTAGTCGAGGTCGAACCTTGTGTCTATCCAGGTCCGTTTTCTTTTTAAATGTCTCGGCTAAATCGAACTCGCATTGAGTCGAGGTCAAAACATGTATCTATTTAGGTCCATTTCATGATTCTCTCATTTCATGAAACCCAAATAAGTCGAGTTTTCGATTCCTCTTATCAAAATACTTATCTACACATTTGTACGCTTTCTAAGTTTAGAAGTGTGAACAAATGGTGGCAACTGCAAATACCATATTTTGTTCCTTCTAATCCTTTAAATATACACACTTTATTTTTTTTGGTCATATAATAATCTATGACTATACGTATGATTCGAAAAAACATCCTAATGGAAAAAAATAAAAAAATGGTTCAAGGACTAAAAAAATAAAAAGTTGCAAAAGGACTAAAACTAAAAAGTGATGTTCTAAATTTGCCAATAAATAGAGAGGATGTATTTACTAGAGAGGAGGGAATTTTGGGAGAGAGAAAGAAAGGTCTTGAGAGAAAATGAGAGGATATCTTTTTAGAGAGAGTGTGTGAGAAATAAGAGAGATTTTTCAAGATAGAGGGAAGAAGTTTACATATCTATTCATCTATTTATCTTCTCTCATTATTTTTTTTAAGGTAGTTTAAATTTCTTCCACATTGGCTAACAATATATTTTGTTTATTATTCGTCATCTTCTCTCAGTCATACTCATGTAGTGTATACTCTTGTTTTCGTTTACAACCATATATAAGTGCTTTGTTCATTCTTCTTCATCTTTTACTCTTAATTTTGAGTTTAACTTTTATGTATTGTTGATTTTTTTTCAAATTTGATAATGAGATATCTTTATCATCAACACAATTAATGAGGATGAGGATAAAACCTTTGAAGGGTGTAAATTAACTCAATGTGAATCAATATTTTAATGGGTTAAAAATATACATTTGTTACAAAAATTGTTGGAATCTGCGGCGACACGCAACGGAATGCGTGGTGGTGTTTAAAAAAATTATAAAACGATAAATGATCGCATCGTCGCAAATCCCAAAGATGAAATTTTTTAATTGAAAAACACTTTTTTAAGATCAAATCCATTATACACACACACACACACACACATTAAATATAAGATATACAAAGGTATGAATTATACCTCCTGTAGTCTATCAAGCGCCCTTGCAAATAACAAACTTGTAATCTCACGAATAATAGACTGCGAGATCCACACCAAGATTTTCCAAGCCGATCTTCAATCACACTAGAACGTGTGTGAGCATGTAGAATAAATCAAAAAGACTTTTCTTTCTAGAGATTTTGGAGAATGACTATTTTAAGACAAACCTCTGAGAGAATTAGGAAGACTCATAGAGTTTTTTATTAACCTTTAATCACACAATCGTACACTGATTGCAATTGCACCACCGAATCCAATAGAATAATATCAATATATATCTTCTAGTGCCTCACAACACTGATGACTCACGACATCACGGTAGTGCCATGAGGCACTACGGTGTGCCACGTGTCTATTGTAGTGTCACGTGACACTTATTATTTATTTTAATTAGATAAATATCTTGATATCAGTTAATTTAAAATTAACTTATCTAATCTATCAATCAATTATATTATTTGTTAATTAACAGATTACAACCAAATCAAATCATTATCTCATAATGATTTAATATTATTTAATTTCATCAATCAAGTATTCTGTCTCACTTATCTATCAACATAAAATTAATCGATAAAATTATTTAATTGTAATTTCTGAAAGTTATATTAAATAAATTTTAATTAATTAATTACATAGAATTATATCATAATTATATATTTTCCCTAGAAATTTAATTCTCTTAGCAAGTTAGTCATTTTCTCATGTCTTGAAATATTCATACCCTAAATTGTGTAGTACAGAAGTGTCTCGAGAACCATGGACCCATAATTGTAAGCTCCAATAAATCAAATTTTTAATTAAATAATCTTATTTATTAATTCAATTATTAGTCCACTATAAATATGAAATTGTACTATTAGTAATTATAGGATATATTTATAAAGTATGCTCGTGTAGTCCATTGATATAATCACTTCATATAGTTCTGTCCTCCTATTAACGGTTCAAAAATTAGTGCTAGTTAAAATTATTGTTTTACCCTTCTCATTACCTATTGATCCTTAAGTACCATTATTTACTAGTGGATGGTCAATTTATAATCGTATTATAAATTTAAGCTCAATAATCATTCAGTTTCAGAATTAACACTTAAAGGAATCAATATATGATCCGTTAAGAAAACTTAGATTTCAAATCTTATAAGATCTTGTTCCCAGCCATCCATGTCACTGAATCTCCAAAATAAAAGTCACAACCCTAATTTACAAATAAACCTTAATGGGTGAATCAAAAGATCTAGTAGACATGCATATGAGTTCATTACTGCTCATGATTCTAACTAGTTAATATATGATCATCTATTTTGATGTGTATTAAATTTTTATGATAAACGGTAAATTAATAAAGCTATTAATCCACATCAGTCATGTCCTATGTAATCTAATTATATAAAATACCTTCACTAAGATGTCTATCTATATCAATGATCTAGATCTGGATCACATATATTCATAATGCTTAGTGAACCGTACTAGCAATCACTCATTCAAGATTTCATACTTTAATATGTTACGGACTATTTTATTCATTATCTATGAGCTTAATCTTCTCATATTTATACAAGATCATAGTCTCATTAATGAATATGAAATTTTCAGATATTTATATATAAATTATTCAATCAATAATTCAAAATAATAGTTATAAGAAAAATGTAATTTCATTAATTTCATATTAAAAATGTCTAAACACATGCTTTGAGGACACTATGCTGAAAAATCTCCCACTTGCCTAAAGCAATGTGGTATCTCTCTCAATCTTATATTGCACACATGGCCTTCAAATGACTTCGTAGGAAGTATCTTGGTAAAAGGATTAGCCAGGTTCTTGTTCGACGTTATCTTCATAACAGTCACATCCCCTCGATGCATGATCTCTCTTACAAAATGATATTTCCTCAAAATGTGCTTGCCCCTCTTGTGACTCCTTAGTTCTTTGGAATTATCTACCGCTCCACTGTTGTTACAGTACTTGATCAGTGGCTTGTCCATATCTGAAACTACATCCAAATCAGTATAGAACTTTCAGAGCCTACCGTTTCTTTCGCAGCTCCGCAAATTGTTACATATTCTTCTTCCACAGTAGAATCTACAATACTGGATTGTTTAATACTTCTCTAGACTACAACTCCTCCACGTAGAGTGAATACTGATCTAGACATCGACCTTAGATTGTCCTTATCTGATTGAAAATCAGAAAGAGTATATCCAGTGGGGTTCAGGTCTCCACTTGAATAAAAAAACATATAATTTCTCGTTCTCTGAAGATACTTGAGTGTGCATTTCTGCAATCCAATGTTCTAAACACCAGCTTCGTCAATATTTTGTTCGCAGCCATATGATTACATAATTTCATCAAAGGTAAGATTTCTAGATCTAGATACTCGCTTCAATCCATAAATGGATTCAAGCAAATTTGATACTTTCTTATCTTTCCCATTTTTCATAAGTTGCATCATATAGATTCTTTCTTTAAGAGATTCATTTAGAAAATTTATCTTGACATCCATTTTCCATATTTCATAGTCTAAAGTAACGACTATTGATTAAATGATGCAAATGGATTTTAGCATGGCAACGAGAGAGAATGTCTCTTCTTAATCGGCTCTTTCCCTTTGTGTATAGCCTTTGGCTACCAGCCATGCCTTGAAACTCTCTACTTTCTCATCTGCACATCTTTTCTTCTTGAAGATCCATTTATATCTAATGGACCTGACATCTTCATGTAGATCTATAAGTTCCCAGACAAAATTAGAATATATCGATTTCATTTCTTAGTTCATGGAATCTTACCATTTCTCCTTTTAAAGATATTTCGTTGTCTCTTTAAAATTTAATGGATCGTCCTTATCAGTGTCAGACACTAGGACATGTGCCACTAGTTCATAGCAAATAGATTGTCTTACAATCCTGTGACTACGACATTGCATCGGCATGAAGCATGAAGAAATCGAAAATGAAAATGAGTTTATGAGAAAATGGGTTTCTGAAAAAATGAGAGAGATATGAAGATGGAAGATGAAGAGAGAGTGTGTGTAAGAAGGGCAATAGATAAAAAAGAAGAAGAAAAATGAAAGGAATGTGGGTCATGGGTTATGACATGCAAAAATTAGTCCTTGGATATAATTCTGCAAAATATTTTTTCTAGGGCTACAGTTCTGTTAAAAACTCAACCCTAAATCAAAAAGTTTTCAATTTAACTTTTATAGCAATTTTTCATTTGTTTTCTTTTTACTTTTTACTTTTGTTTTACATAGTTTTTGTTTTGCCTTCTTTAAAGTTAAGAAAGGTAAAATGGTCCGTTAAAATTTTTATTAAAGGTCACATGCATTTTTTATAGGGGAATGTTTTTGATAGTTTACAAAAGTTGAATGACCTTTTGGAGAAAGAGTTCAAAGTTGAAGGGGTGTAATTAAAAATGATTAAAGTTGATGGAGTCTTAATGAAATTAACCCTATTAATTTACTACATATATTTCAAATTTATTAATTCAAAAATAAATGTCATAAGAGCATTAATTATTTTTTAGTATTTTCTTACAAAACCTTACGTAGCACGGACATTCACCTAGTAATCTATAAATTCTGGTCTCAATTGCGTCTAGTTGATGACGTGGTAGGATTTTGTGTTTCCTCTTGCCAAATATATAGGGTTAGGAATCAATAAATAGGAGCAGAAAGAGATGAGCGCCATGGATTTTCAAGGTTACAAGGATGAGTTTTAATAGTATTGCATATATCTCTGACGGATTAATGCTACATTGCTCGGATTGTCAACGAGCTATTTTAGTGGCATTGGCGTTGAAGGTTGCATACTCTTCACTATTAGGCTGCATTCATTTTAAAGAATTATTCATCTTAGTCTTGGATAGTCTGAGAATACTTTGAAGGTTGCATGCTGCCACTGTCATATGTACGTATGTATCGAGAATTATTTTATTTTAATACAATACAATGTATCGGAATTAAAAGTACCTCGATAAACATCAATATTATTTATTATTAGTACACATACTCTCTTCACTATTAGGTTTCATTCATTATTAACCTTTGTGGTTGAGTCTTAATAAGAAACATATACAGTGAATCAGTAAGGAAAATTTGAGGGAAAATTCAAGAGATAAAAAATTTATCTTGGATTAAACTTCTTTTGAAACTACTAGTAAATAATCACGTACGTTACATGTGACATTGTTTGTATTATATATTAATTTTTTTACGCATAAAATATTGTGATTAAATGAGTTATCATGGCTGAAAATTATAGTGCTCAATACATAGAAATGGATCTTAAACATATGCCGAAAACATATAAAATTTTATTTGTTTTAGTATTTAATTCATTGCATTAAGATGCAAAAGTAACTTATGAGACGTAACATTCTTGACTTTTGTTATTCCCGAATATTTTAAATTTAAACTTTAACGATTTCTAGCATGATTATGGGTGAAAACGTTTTATTTGACTTCAGGTTATAACACTAATCAAACGCAATTTACATACTTTATAAACTAATATTATTACGTACTATGACATACATTAGTTTGGTTATACCTTACAGAAAGATACTATAATTAAAATATATGCTTTGCACATATAGAAATATACATATCATATATAGGTGTGTAAATGTATATGCGTTGAGATTTAATCTATGAATCTAATGAAATAAATAAGTTTACTAACTATTTGATTAGGGCATAAAGAAGCTTTTAAAAGTTTCAATTTAATGTCCATGAATATTATAGTGGTAAAATTAGAATTTGATTAAAATAGGATGGACAAAAAACTCCAAAAATATTTCTCCCTCTTAAACCCTATTTATATAGTATTAGAATATATTTTTTTATCAACACTAGAATATATTAAACCAGATAAAAAAAATACAAGGTTAAACGAGGCTTTAATCTACTCTAATAACCACACTTTCCTTCTCAAATAAACTAGAAAAAAACTACATAAGAGGGAATGAAGAACATCCATATCCTGACACGTATTTAGCTACAGAATCAGTGCCAGAGAAACAATTCCTGATTATCCAAGATAAAATAAAGTCATTAGCATGAGAAAAAAATATTACAAAAATCCTAGCATATAGACCATTTTCATGGTACTAACTTATAAATTGGCCCAAAAATGAAAATTATAGTAGATGACCATCTTTGTTAAACAATATGCAACAATGACCCTTAGCTTATATAGATGCAAAAATGACCTTATTTAAGTTTAGACATTTTTTTATTTCTATTGAACTTACTATTTTTCCATTAGTAGCTACATTTCTGTTACAAAAATAAAAATAAAAAAACCACGTCCATCTTCTTCAACCTCCACCGTAGACGTAATTTGGTTACATTTTCAACCAAATTTACAAGTCAAAGATTTCAAGATTTTCACATTCATCCTCCGATTCTAAACATTTAATAGCAAAGTAATATTGGAGACTCCAAATTGATGCTATACGGGAATCCATTTTCAAGTATCGCCTCTAATTGTTTTTCCGCCCACTGAATCAGTTTCTCCTTTAACGATCTTCACTGGTATGCTTCAATAAAACCCTTGATTAATATATGGAATAAAGGATCGATGGTTGGATATTTTTTAAGTGGGCTTTAATAAGTGACTCTCTCTCTCTCTCTAATAACCACACTTTCCTTCTCAAATAAACTAGAAAAAAAACTACATAAGAGGGAATGAAGATCATCCATATCCTGACATAAACTATATTTAGCTACAGTATCAGTGACAGAGAAATAATTCCAACTTATCCAAGATAAAATAAAGTCACTAGCTTGAGAAAAACATATTACAAAAATTCTAGCATATAGACCATTTTCATGGTACTAAGTTATAAATTGGCCCAAAAATGAAAATTGTAGTTGATGACCATCTTTATTAAACAATATGCAACAATACCTTAGCTTATATAGATGCAAAAATGACCTTATTTAAGTTTAGACATTTTTTATTTCTATTGAGCTTACTATTTTTCCATTAGTAGCTACATTTCTGTTACAAAAATAAAAAATAAAAACCACGTCCATCTTCTTCAACCTCCACCATAGACGTAATTTGGTTACGTTTTCAACCAAATTTACAAGTCAAAGATTTCAAGATTTTCACATTCATCCTCCTATTCTAAACATTTAATAGCAAAGTAATATTGGAGACTCCAAATTGAAGCTATAAGGGAATCCATTTTCAAGTATCTCCTCTAATTGTTTTTCCTCCCATTGAATCAGTTTCTCCTTTGACAATCTTCACTGGTATGCTTTAGTAAAACCCTTGATTAATATATGGAATGAAGGATCGATGGTTGGATATTTTTTAACTGGGCTTTAATAAGTGACTCTCTCTCTCTCTCTAATAACCACACTTTCCTTCTCAAATAAACTAGACATAAAACTACATAAGAGGGAATGAAGAACATTCATATCCTGACATAAACTGTATTTAGCTATAGTATCAGTGACAGAGAAATAATTCCTACTTATCCAAGATAAAATAAAGTCACTGGCTTGAGAAAAATATATTACAAAAATTCTAGCATATAGACCATTTTCATAGTACTGAGTTATAAATTGGCCCAAAAATGAAAATTGTAGTTGATGACCATCTATATTAAACAATATGCAAAAATGCCTTAGCTTATATAGATGCAAAAATGACCTTATTTAAGTTTAGACATTTTTTATTTCTATTGAGCTTACTATTTTTCCATTAGTAGCTACATTTCTATTACAAAAAAAATCACGTCCATCTTCTTCAACCTCCACCATAGACGTAATTTGGTTACATTTTCAACCAAATTTATAAGTCAAAGATTTCAAGATTTTCACATTCAACCTCCTATTCTAAACATTTAATAGCAAAGTAATATTGGAGACTCCAAATTGATGCTATAAGGGAATCCATTTTCAAGTATCGCCTCTAATTGTTTTTCCGTCCACTGAATCAATTTCTCCTTTAACGATCTTCACTGGTATCCTTCAGTAAAACCCTTGATTAATATGTGGAATGAAGGATCGATGGTTGGATATTTTTTAACTGGGCTTTAATAAGTGACTCTTTCTCTCTCTCTCTAATAACCACACTTTCCTTCTCAAAAAAACTAGAAAAAAAACTACATAAGAGGGAATGAAGAACATCCATATCCTGACATAAACTATATTTAGCTACAGTATCAGTGACAGAGAAATAATTCCTACTTATCCAAGATAAAATAAAGTCATTAGCTTGAGAAAAACATATTACAAAAATTCTAGCATATAGACCATTTTCATGGTACTGAGTTATAAATTGGCCCAAAAATGAAAACTGTAGTTGATGACCATCTTTATTAAACAATATGCAACAATGCCTTAGCTTATATAGATGCAAAAATGACCTTATTTAAGTTTAGACATTTTTTATTTCTATTGAGCTTACTATTTTTCCATTAGTAGCTACATTTCTGTTACAAAAAAAAATAAAAACCACGTCCATCTTCTTCAACCTCCACCATAGACGTAATTTGGTTACGCTTTCAACCAAATTTACAAGTCAAAGATTTCAAGATTTTCACATTCATCCTCCTATTCTAAACATTTAATAGCAAAGTAATATTGGAGACTCCAAATTGAAGCTATAAGGGAATCCATTTTCAAGTATCTCCTCTAATTGTTTTTCCTCCCATTGAATCAGTTTCTCCTTTGACAATCTTCACTGGTATGCTTAAGTAAAACCCTTGATTAATATATGGAATGAAGGATCGATAGTTGGATATTTTTTAACTGGGCTTTAATAAATGACTCTCTCTCTCTCTCTCTAATAACCACACTTTCCTTCTCAAATAAACTAGAAAAAAAACTACATAAGAGGGAATGAAGAACATCCATATCCTGACATAAACTGTATTTAGCTATAGTATTAGTGACAGAGAAATAATTCCTACTTATCCAAGATAAAATAAAGTCACTGGCTTGAGAAAAATATATTACAAAAATTCTAGCATATAGACCATTTTCATGGTACTGAGTTATAAATTGGCCCAAAAATGAAAATTGTAGTTGATGACCATCTATATTAAACAATATGCAAAAATTCCTTAGCTTATATAGATGCAAAAATGACCTTATTTAAGTTTAGACATTTTTATTTCTATTGAGCTTACTATTTTTCCATTAGTAGCTACATTTCTGTTACAAAAAAAATCACGTCCATCTTCTTCAACCTCCACCATAGACGTAATTTGGTTACATTTTCAACCAAATTTACAAGTCAAAGATTTCAAGATTTTCACATTCAACCTCCTATTCTAAACATTTAATAGCAAAGTAATATTGGAGACTCCAAATTGATGCTATAAGGGAATCCATTTTCAAGTATCGCCTCTAATTGTTTTTCCGTCCACTGAATCAGTTTCTCCTTTAACGATCTTCACTGGTATCCTTCAGTAAAAACCTTGATTAATATATGGAATGAAGGATCGATGGTTGGATATTTTTTAACTGGGCTTTAATAAGTGACTCTCTCTCTCTCTCTAATAACCACACTTTCCTTCTCAAAAAAACTAGAAAAAAAAAACTACATAAGAGGGAGTGAAGAACATCCATATCCTGACATAAACTATATTTAGCTACAGTATCAGTGACAGAGAAATAATTCCTACTTATCCAAGATAAAATAAAATCATTAGCTTGAGAAAAACATATTACAAAAATTCTAGCATATAGACCATTTTCATGGTACTCAGTTATAAATTGGCCCAAAAATGAAAATTGTAGTTGATGACCATCTTTATTAAACAATATGCAACAATGCCTTAGCTTATATAGATGCAAAAATTACCTTATTTAAGTTTAGACATTTTTTATTTCTATTGAGCTTACTATTTTTCCATTAGTAGCTACATTTCTGTTACAAAAAAAAATCACTTCCATCTTCTTCAACCTCCACCATAGACGTAATTTGGTTACGTTTTCAACCAAATTTACAAGTCAAAGATTTCAAGATTTTCACATTCATCCTCCTATTCTAAACATTTAATAGCAAACTAATATTAGAGACTCCAAATTGAAGCTATAAGGGAATCCATTTTCAAGTATCACCTCTAATTGTTTTCAAATTGAAACAATTGTGTTGTTTTTGAAGTGGAATGTATATAATAGCTTATGGATAGGAATCAAGTGTAAGAAGAGCTTGTTAGACCACCCATGGTTAGGCGTCAACCTGGGAGGCCTAAAAAAAGGAGGATTCCATCTAGTGGTGAAAAGAATCAAGTGAAATGTGGTTCGTGTGGCATTTTTTATCATAACAAAAGGATGTGCAAGAACCCAAAAACATTTACAGCTAGTTCTTCTCATTGAAAATGTTTGTTCTGACAATTTATGTCCTATGTTCTAGATAGGAGAAATATTTGTACCATACTCTTATTATCTCTTTTGTTTTGAATAAAAAATGTGTCTAGTTAAATATATGTTTATAGGTCGTAAACTTATTTTTAATATCTTGAGTTGGAGATGCAGTGTACTTTGTTACATATTTGTTACTGCCTTTTATGTTTTTTCATTGAAATACATATAAATTTTACTAAGTTGTAATAATTTTGGTGTTGTTTTCTTGATATTTCAACAATAAATATTTCACTAATTATATGCCCGAAAATGTTTGTTTTTGACAATTTTTGTACTCTTCTAGAAATAGGAGAACTATTTGCAGCATACTCTTACTATCTCCTTTATTTTGAATAAAAAATATGTTGGGTTAAAAATATGTCTACGGCTCGTAAATAATTTTTTAACTAGAGATGTAGTGGACTTTGCTGCATATTTGTTACCACCTTTTATGTATTTCCTTGAAATACATATAGATTTTACTAAGTTGTAATTAATTTTGATATTACTTCAAGAATAATTATTTGGTTAATTATATGTTAGAAAATTGTAGGAGAGTTTTTGACATATAGATTATGGATATGTAACATCAAGGATACCTATAAAGCATGTTGTTAAAACTTAAGAGGAAATAAAGTTATTCTTTTCTAAAATAAGAAAAAAACGTTCAAATACGAGCATCTCAAAACCAAAGCTTTAGCAAGTCATAACAAGCCATATAAAGTAACAATGAACTACTAATTACTCATATCAATGAAGTACTAGTCATCTACCTCATCTAATTTATATCTAACATCCAAATATTCTTCGAAACATTCAAATATTCATACATCCAAATATCTAAAATGTTAAATAAGTTTTTTTAAACTTTACAAATTTATCAAATAACTTTCATTATCTCGTCTAGGTATTGCATTGTCTCTTCTGAAAGAATATTGAATGAAGGTGGCTTAGTCATGAGGGCTTGTTGCATAGAGGGGATGATTTTATTAGCCTATTGGATTCATAACTCTTTTTCTTGTACAGTTTCACGAGCTTCCTTCTTTTTTGTTTCTTTTCCTCGTTCAATGATTCAAAATATTAATAAGTATTTATTTCATAAGTAAATTAGAAAGACAATAGCGAATAACAGTAGAAAAACAACTAATTTTTTATGTCAACATAACATTTACACTCTGTAATAAATTTGTTCTCATAATTACATCATTCATTGCATCCTTGGTATTGATTGCTATTCTCCTGTCCAAGTTTCTAGCAACATCAATCTAAAATCCAGCAGAAAAACAACCATGTCAAGTTGTTGCTTTGATTTCTCCTCATCAGTTGCTGACCTAAAAGCAGTTATGCATGGAGAGTTAAAATCGGGGATGATTTTATTAGCCTATTGGATTCATAACTCTTTTTCTTGTACAGTTTCACGAGCTTCCTTCTTTGTTGTTTCTTTTCCTCGTTCAATGATTCAAAATATTAATAACTATTTATTTCATAAGTAAATTAGAAAGACAACAACGAATAACAGTAGAAAAACAACTCATTTTTTATGTAAACGTAACATTTACACTCTGTAATAAATTTGTTCTCATAATTACATCATTCATTGCATCCTTGGTATTGATTACTATTCTCTTGTCCAAGTTTCCAACAACATCAATCTAAAAACTAGCGGAAAAATAAGCATTTTACTTTTAAAATGACATAACTAAAGAAGAAACATACAGTCCATATGTAGATTCAAATTTTTTTGTTTTTTTAGTAATTAGAACTACAATACTGAAAAACAGTAAATAAACATATGTAAACGAGCTATTTACTTGACGTAAGACAAATATAAAAAAAATACTGCATTTCTCACAGCCTCGGTCAAAATTTATTCCCCTTTTAAATTTCCAGCAACGATAACCTGCACTCATCAGTTTTAAAAGGAGCAAAGCTATATGCGTTTTTATCTATGTGGGAGAATGTTTTTCTTGCTCAAGCTTCTCGATTTGGGAAGGAACTGCTCGCTACCTACCTAAGAATAGAAAGGGTACTTTCTTATGGTTCTATTACGATGTATACGATGGGATATATAAGAAGAAGAAAACTTATTCTTCCTTTGAGCCTCTTTTTTTCATCGATCTTGCCACTTAGAACTGGTAGGTAGGTATGTCTTTCTCAAATGCTGGATCTGGATTTCCCCGTGATGCAATAGAAGCGGTCTACTCTAGGTCATTTCTTTTGCTAGATAATATGTTGTTGTCGGCATAACCGATGCAGTTAGCTCAAAAGGGAGTTCAGTCACTTCTGGATTCAGATTCAATGATTGTTGAGTGAACGAAACTAAGTCAGTAGCCGGCTTGAGATATGCTAATAGTTAATCAGGCAAGAAAGGGATGAGTGTCGCTTAACTAATTTAGGACTGAAAGAAGGCTGAACATGGATCCGTACGGGGAGAAGAGAATCTAGGCTCTCTAAACTAGATTGATTGGACATCTTTCAAAGGTGTAAATAGCTCTATTTGACATGACCTCCACAGTTAAGACAGAGACATTGTTGAGTATGTGGCTTGACTTACTCCAAGGTGACTCAAGTCTTAATTGAGCAGTCATTTTTCATAGTCATGGGTCCTGCTTTAGCACCGTTTCACATTTGCAACTGTAGAGGGCGCCCATGACCTCTAATTACGTCCTATACTCATGAGTCCAACAAAGTGCATCAAGTTGATTGCGACTTATGCTAGGGATTGTGTTTTGTAACTTTGAAAGGAGAATTTGCATGGAGCTTAGGCCCAGACAAGTTTCAAAGGCTTGATTGTCCCTTCGGAGAAGTTGAATCAGGGCAGAGGGCATCTTTTTATTTGATTTGAACTAATTCGAATCTCGTGGCGCACGATCCTTAGAAAGGGAAGAAGGGCTCGATCCTAGACCAAGCTTCGCTCACGGTGATGAATGACTATAACTTACTCTTTTCCCTACGTGTATACTACACAATGGCTACACGATGCCAGTGTACCCACTGTGTAGACTACACGATGTCAGTGTTTCCATCGTGTAAATTACACGATGTCAGTTTACCCATCGTGTAGACTACACGATGCCAATGTACTCATCGTGTAGTCTACACGATACCAGTGTACCAAATGTGTAGTCTACACGATAACTACATGATGCTAGTGTACCCATAGCGTAGACTACGTGATTTCTACACAATGCCAGTGTACTCATCGTGTAGACTTCACGATAGCTACACGGTGCCAATGTACCCATCGTGTAAACTACACGATGGCTACATGATGCTAGTGTAGCCATCGTGTACTCCTCATGTAGACTACACGAAACCAGTGTAGTCATTATGTAGTCTACAAGATGGTTACACGACGCTAGTGTACTCATCTTGTAGATTACACGATGCAAGTGTAGTCATCGTGTAGTCTACACGACGGCTACACGACACTAGTGTACTCATCGTGTAGGCTACACGATGCCAGTGTAGTCATCGTGTGGTATATAGTGTAGCAATCGTATAGTCTACATGGCGCGAGTGTGGCCATCATGTAGACTACACGATGGCTACATTAGCGTCATGTAGACTACGTGTATACTACACGATGGCTATACTAGCGTCATGTAGACTACACGATGACTACACGATGGCTACACTAGCGTCATGTAGACTACACGATGTCATGTACCCATCATGTACACTATACGATGGCTACACGATGCCGGTATACCCATCGTGTAGACTACACGATGCCAGTACCCATCGTGTAGTCTACAAAATGGCTACACGATGCTAATGTGCCCATCTTGTAGACTACACGATGCCAGTTACTCATCATGTAGTCTACACGATAGGTACAACATGCTAGTGTACTCCCATGAATGACACTCTAAAAATAAAACGTCGAAAGATTAAAAAAAAGGTAAAACGTCGAAAAAGAACTAGAAGGAATTGCTGCCCAAAAAGGGTAAACCCCCATTTTTTCAGATCTGGTTTGTGGCTAGATATGGTTCAGATCTGTAAAAATAAGCAAAAACCCATTTTCAGATCTGGGCCAAATCTGGTTTGTCGTCAAATCTTCTGGTTCAGATCTGTAAAAATGGGAAAAAAATTCATTTTTTAGATCTGGTTTGTGGCTAGACATAGTTCAGATCTGTAAAAATAGGTAGAAAATCATTTTCAGAAAGAAAAAATAGATAAATATTCTCAGAAAATTCATGAATATGAAAAGAAAAATAAATAAATATTTTGTTGTTGCATGAAGAAGTANTCATGGTACTAAGTTATAAATTGGCCCAAAAATGAAAATTGTAGTTGATGACCATCTTTATTAAACAATATGCAACAATGCATTAGCTTATATAGATGCAAAAATGACCTATTTAAGTTTAGACATTTTTTATTTCTATTGAGCTTACTATTTTTCCATTAGTAGCTACATTTCTGTTACAAAAAAAAATAAAAACCACGTCCATCTTCTTCAACCTCCACCATAGACGTAATTTGGTTATGTTTTCAACCAAATTTACAAGTCAAAGATTTCAAGATTTTCACATTCATCCTCCTATTCTAAACATTTAATAGCAAAGTAATATTGGAGACTCCAAATTGAAGCTATAAGGGAATCCATTTTCAAGTATCGCCGCTAACTGTTTTTCCTCCCATTGAATCAGTTTCTCTTTTGACGATCTTCACTAGTATGCTTTAGTAAAACCCTTGATTAATATATGGAATGAAGGATCGATGGTTGGATATTTTTTAACTAGGCTTTAATAAATGACCTTCTCTCTCTAATAACCACACTTTCCTTCTCAAATAAACTAGAGAAAAAACTACATAAGAGGGAATGAAGAACATCCATATCCTGACATAAACTGTATTTAGCTACAGTATCAGTGACAGAGAAACAATTCCTACTTATCCAAGATAAAATAAAGTCACTAGCTTGAGAAAAACATATTACCAAAATTCTAGCATATAGACCATTTTCATGGTACTGAGTTATAAATTGGCCCAAAAATGAAAATTGTAGTCGATGACCATCTATATTAAACAATATGCAACAATGCCTTAGCTTATATAGATGCAAAAATGACCTATTTAAGTTTAGACATTTTTTATTTCTATTGAGCTTACTATTTTTCCATTAGTAGCTACATTTCTGTTACAAAAAAAAAATAAAAACCACGTCCATCTTCTTCAACTTCCACCATAGACGTAATTTGGTTATGTTTTCAACCAAATTTACAAGTCAAAGATTTCAAGATTTTCACATTCAACCTCCTATTCTAAACATTTAATAGCAAAGTAATATTAGAGACTCCAAATTGAAGCTATAAGGGAATCCATTTTCAAGTATCACATCTAATTGTTTTTCCTCCCATTGAATCAATTTCTCCTTTGACGATCTTCACTGGTATGCTTCAGTAAAACCCTTGATTAATATAGGGAATGAACGATCGATGGTTGCATATTTTTTTAACTGAGCTTTAATGAGTGACTCTCTCTCTCTCTCTCTCTCTCTCTCTCTCTCTCTTCTCTCTTCTCTATTTTTTTATTCTTTCAATATTAGGCAAATCCTTTGCTAGAAACTCTGTATAAAGAAGGGTATGTTTTTTCTGTTTCTCTCTCTCTTTCTTTGTCTGTATCTTTCTCACATATTGACTTTGGGCATGTGGTTTTTATTCTTATTTTAATATATAAACTTGTCATTTTAACTATGTTTAGCAGGTAAGCCTCATAATTACAAATCTTGGCATGTCGATATAATAATCCTATTTTAATCTATTAAAATTATCTTTATTGTATGTTGAGGCATGTTAGCCTCATAAGTGTCAAATCTAATTATTATTTTTATGTTTTCCACGTGAAATAGTATAATCTATCAATGTGAGACTCATATTTGATAGATGTAATTATTGTGAGTGCGTGTATAATGAGTGCTCTATATTAAATTGATCAAATATAAAGAGAATCTTTAGTGTTCAAATTGAAACAATTGTGTTGTTTTTGAAGTGGAATGTATATAATAGCTTATGGATAGGAATCAAGTGTAAGAAGAGCTTGTTAGACCACCCATGGTTAGGCGTCAACCTGGGAGGCCTAAAAAAAGGAGGATTCCATCTAGTGGTGAAAAGAATCAAGTGAAATGTGGTTCGTGTGGCATTTTTTATCATAACAAAAGGATGTGCAAGAACCCAAAAACATTTACAGCTAGTTCTTCTCATTGAAAATGTTTGTTCTGACAATTTATGTCCTATGTTCTAGATAGGAGAAATATTTGTACCATACTCTTATTATCTCTTTTGTTTTGAATAAAAAATGTGTCTAGTTAAATATATGTTTATAGGTCGTAAACTTATTTTTAATATCTTGAGTTGGAGATGCAGTGTACTTTGTTACATATTTGTTACTGCCTTTTATGTTTTTTCATTGAAATACATATAAATTTTACTAAGTTGTAATAATTTTGGTGTTGTTTTCTTGATATTTCAACAATAAATATTTCACTAATTATATGCCCGAAAATGTTTGTTTTTGACAATTTTTGTACTCTTCTAGAAATAGGAGAACTATTTGCAGCATACTCTTACTATCTCCTTTATTTTGAATAAAAAATATGTTGGGTTAAATATATGTCTACGGCTCGTAAATAAGTTTTTAACTAGAGATGCAGTGGACTTTGCTGCATATTTGTTACCACCTTTTATGTATTTCCTTGAAATACATATAGATTTTACTAAGTTGTAATTAATTTTGATATTACTTCAAGAATAATTATTTGGTTAATTATATGTTAGAAAATTGTAGGAGAGTTTTTGACATATAGATTATGGATATGTAACATCAAGGATACCTATAAAGCATGTTGTTAAAACTTAAGAGGAAATAAAGTTATTCTTTTCTAAAATAAGAAAAAAACGTTCAAATACGAGCATCTCAAAACCAAAGCTTTAGCAAGTCATAACAAGCCATATAAAGTAACAATGAACTACTAATTACTCATATCAATGAAGTACTAGTCATCTACCTCATCTAATTTATATCTAACATCCAAATATTCTTCGAAACATTCAAATATTCATACATCCAAATATCTAAAATGTTAAATAAGTTTTTTTAAACTTTACAAATTTATCAAATAACTTTCATTATCTCGTCTAGGTATTGCATTGTCTCTTCTGAAAGAATATTGAATGAAGGTGGCTTAGTCATGAGGGCTTGTTGCATAGAGGGGATGATTTTATTAGCCTATTGGATTCATAACTCTTTTTCTTGTACAGTTTCACGAGCTTCCTTCTTTTTTGTTTCTTTTCCTCGTTCAATGATTCAAAATATTAATAAGTATTTATTTCATAAGTAAATTAGAAAGACAATAGCGAATAACAGTAGAAAAACAACTAATTTTTTATGTCAACATAACGTTTACACTCTGTAATAAATTTGTTCTCATAATTACATCATTCATTGCATCCTTGGTATTGATTGCTATTCTCCTGTCCAAGTTTCTAGCAACATCAATCTAAAATCCAGCAGAAAAACAACCATGTCAAGTTGTTGCTTTGATTTCTCCTCATCAGTTGCTGACCTAAAAGCAGTTATGCATGGAGAGTTAAAATCGGGGATGATTTTATTAGCCTATTGGATTCATAACTCTTTTTCTTGTACAATTTCACAAGCTTCCTTCTTTGTTGTTTCTTTTCCCCGTTCAATGATTCAAAATATTAATAAGTATTTATTTCATAAGTAAATTAGAAAGTCGATAACGAATAACAGTAGAAAAACAACTCATTTTTATGTAAATACAATATTTACACTCTGTAATAAATTTGTTCTCATAATTACATCATTCATTGCATCCTTAGTATTGATTACTATTCTCCTGTCCAAGTTTCCAGCAACATCAATCTAAAAACTAGCGGAAAATAAGTATTTTACTTTTAAAATGACATAACTAAAGAAGAAACATATAGTCCATATGTAGATTCAATTTTTTTTTCTTTTTTAGTAATTAGAACTACAATACTGAAAAACAATAGATAAACATATGTAAACAAACTATTTACTTGACGTAAGATAAATATTAAAAAAATACTGCATTTCTCACAGCCTCGGTCAAGATTTATTCCCCTTTTAAATTTCCAGCAACGATAACCTGCACTCATCAGTTTTAAAAGGAGCAAAGCTATATGCGTTTTTATCTATGCGGAAGAATGCTTTTCTTGCTCAAGCTTCTCAATTTGGGAAGGAACTGCTCGCTACCTACCTAAGAATAGAAAGGGTACTTTCTTATGGTTCTATTACGATGTATACGATGGGATATATAAGAAGAAGAAAACTTATTCTTCCTTTGAGCCTCTTTTTTTCATCGATCTTGCCACTTAGAACTGGTAGGTAGGTATGTCTTTCTCAAATGCTTGATCTGGATTTCCTCGTGATGCAGTAGAAGCGGTCTACTCTAGGTCATTTATTTTGCTAGATAATATGTTGTTGTCGGCATAACCGATGCAGTTAGCTCAAAAGGGAGTTCAGTCACTTCTGGATTCAGATTCAATGATTGTTAAGTGAACGAAACTAAGTCAGTAGCCGGCTTGAGAGATGCTAATAGTTAATCAGGCAAGAAAGGGATGAGTGTCGCTTAACTGATTTAGGACTGAAAGAAGGCTGAACATGGATCCGTATGGGGAGAAGAGAATCTAGGCTCTCTAAACTAGACTGATTGGACATCTTTCAAAGGTGTAAATAGCTCTATTTGACATGACCTCCACAGTTAAGACAGAGACATTGTTGAGTATGTGGCTTGACTTACTCCAAGGTGACTCAAGTCTTGATTGAGCAGTCATTTTTCATAGTCACGGGTCCTGCTTTAGCACCGTTTCACATTTGAAACTGTAGAGGGCGCCCATGACCTCTAATTACGTCCTATACTCATGAGTCCAACAAAGTGCATCAAGTTGATTGCGACTTATGCTAGGGATTGTGTTTTGCAACTTTGAAAGGAGAATTTGCATGGAGCTTAGGCCCAGACAAGTTTCAAAGGCTTGATTGTCCCTTCGGAGAAGTTGAATCAGGGCAGAGGGCGTCTTTTTATTTGATTTGAACTAATTCGAATCTCGTGGCCCACAATCCTTAGAAAGGGAAGAAGGGCTCGATCCTAGACCAAGCTTCGCACGGTGATGGATGACTATAACTTACCCTTTTCCCTACGTGTATACTACACAATGGCTACACGATGCCAGTGTACCCACTGTGTAGACTACACGATGCCAGTGTTTCCATCGTGTAAATTACACGATGTCAGTTTACCCATCGTGTAGAGTACACGATGCCAATGTACTCATCGTGTAGTCTACACGATACCAGTGTACCAAATGTGTAGTCTACACGATGGCTATATGATGCTAGTGTACCCATAGTGTAGACTACACGATTTCTACACAATGTCAGTGTACTCATCGTGTAGACTTCACGATGGCTACACGATGCCAATGTACCCATCGTGTAGACTACACGATGGCTACATGATGCTAGTGTAGCCATCGTGTACTCCTCATGTAGACTACACAAAGCCAGTGTAGTCATTATGTAGTCTACACGATGGTTACACGACGTTAGTGTACTCATATTGTAGATTACACTGCAAGTGTAGTCATCATGTAGTCTACACGACGGCTACACGACACTAGTGTACTCATCGTGTAGGCTACACGATGCCAGTGTAGTCATCGTGTGTTATATAGTGTAGCAATCGTATAGTCTACACGGCGCGAGTGTGGCCATCGTGTAGACTAAACGATGGCGACATTAGCGTCATGTAGACTACGTGTACACTACACGATGGCTACACTAGCGTCATGTAGACTACATGATGGCTACACTAGCGTCATGTAGACTACACGATGTCGTGTACCCATCATGTACACTATACGATGGCTACACGATGACGGTGTACCCATCGTGTAATCGCTACACGATGCTAATGTACCCATCTTGTAGACTACACAATGCCAGTTACTCATCATGTAGTCTACACGATAGGTACACGATACTAATGTACTCCCATGAATGACACTCCAAAAATAAAACGTCGAAAGATTAAAAAAAGGTAAAACGTCCAAAAAGAACTAGAAGGAATTGCTGCCCAAAAAGGGTAAACCCCCATTTTCAGATCTGGTTTGTGGCTAGATATGGTTCAGATCTGGGCCAAATCTGGTTTGTCGTCAAATCTTCTGGTTCAGATCTATAAAAATAGGTAAAAATCTATTTTTTAGATCTGGTTTGTGGCTAGATATAGTTCAGATCTGTAAAAATAGGCAGAAAATCATTTTCAGAAAGAAAAAAAAATATTCTCAGAAAATTCATGAATATGAAAAGAAAAATAAATAAATATTTTGTTGTTGCATGAAGAAGTAAGAAGATGGAGACGAAGAAGAAAACGAAGAGGAAGTCGAAAAAGAAAGAAAATGAAGAAGAATACGTAGAAGAAAACGAAGAAGTGGAAAAAATGAAAATCAAAGAAAGAGAAATGAGATGAAAGATAAATATATAACTTTATAAATATATTTTTAGTGAAATATGAGATAAGAGCAAGAAATAAAAGTTAGCGCATGAGTTAAACCAGTCATAGAAGACTGGTTTGTGGCTAGATATTGCCTTTGATAGGCAAATTAGCTCTCCATATGAAATGCTTTATCTCAGAAGGAATAGCTGCATGCCAAACTGTTTTCCAAAACTTAGGATGAAAAGCTAGCTGAGAAGAGGAACCTTTAAAAAGAACCTGCATTTTAGCGTTGTGTAAGATATGATAGCAGGATTTTAAGAACACCATTCGAAGTAGGCCAACTAAAGAATCTTTAAGAGAGGAAAAAGAAATAGGAATAGCATAGATGACCCTAGCAATCCAGGGAGGAAAAATAGCATCAATAAGCTTTTTATTCCAAAGAAAAGAATTAGGATAAAAAAGATCAGAAACAGTAACAATTTCAGGCCTAAAACAGAGGGATAAATCCGTACAACCAGGAAACCAGCACTGATTCCACATATCAATAGAAACAACGTTCCCAATTTTTCAAAAAGAATGCTCTTTGATAATTTCCTTACCCTCCCAAAGGCTTTTCCAAGCCTTAAAACTAGATTTGCCCGGTCTAGCATCAATAAAATCAGAATTGGGGAAATAGAGCATTTATCCCTCTGTTTTAAGTAAGATCCAAGTTTGTTTAGCAATTAAAGAAACTTTAAAAGCTCCAAATCCTTAAAACCAATGTCACCATCAACCTTACTATAGGAGATTTACGACTAGAGGCCCAATTAATGCCTTTAGAGTCGTCACCATGACCACTGAAATCTCATTAAAGCAGCTAGAAGATTTTGACAAACACGCTTAGGAAGCTTAAAAGTAGACATAATATAGCAATGAAGGGCTTGAGCAACAGCCTTAATAAGGATCTCTTTACCACCATAAGGTAGGAGATTAGCTTTCCACAATGAGGCTTTGTTATCCATTCTTTCAAGAAGTAAAGAATAAACAGAAGCCTTAGATTCACCACAATCAAGAGGTAAACCTAAATAAGAATCATTCTGGGAATTTAGAGGAACATTAAAAATATTAAAAATATTTGGTTTAGTGATAATGTTTCCTCCAGTCAGATTAAATTAGATATCATATAGGTATCATTCTTTATGTGTTATTTGGTTTCATATGTGTCTATGAGTCATTAACAAAACGCCTTTTCATTTTGAAAATATCTCTAACATATGACTCTAATTGTTTTCTAATACGTAACATGATTTCCTAATGTCTTGAAGTAAAAATTAGCATAGACCTTGAATTTATCTCTATGAGCATTAATGAAAAACAATTTGTTAACGTCTTTTTAAATTAAATTTGTTATTTATGAAAATAATAAAAATATAAAAATGGATGTTTTTCTACAACATACGAGAAAAGAACGTACACAAAGACGGAATTAATGTGCAATTATAATATTTTTGGAGAACTTTAGATAGATGAAAATGGTATAATTAATGTGACAAAATGTTCAACAACTATATGAAAGATAAAAAAAACATATATTAACATATAAACTAGCTAAATCTCGCTAAAATAAGTAGATAAAGTCGGTGGAAAAAGATAAGTTGATAAAATAGTTGAAAAAAGATATATAAATAGGTGATAAAATGAAATGACCATTTAAATTAAGTTATCGACAATTAATAACTCACCGATATTACATTTAATTAATTATGATAATTTGATTACGTAATTATAATTATTTTTGAGTTATTTATTGTCAACTAATTTATTTGTCTTCTCTTAAATAATAATACACTATTTATAACAGAGAAAATTGCAGGAAAAGATAGGTTTCGGAAGTATTTTTTAAGAGTTGTAAAAATGACCGAAACATGATCGTGTAAATAATTTATTTATCAAAATTACACGATGGTAAGTAAAATATTTTAATTATTTTTATAATAAAAAAAATTTCTTGATATTTTTACAATATAGAAAACAACACAATGAAAAACTCTCGGACACTTTTTGAAGCCCAATAACTTGTCTCAGGCACTTTCTGAAGCCCGCATAGTGGCCTCAAAGATTTAGCCACGTCCGAGAAAAGTATCCGAGAAAATCCGAGAAAATAGAGGAGTCCCGCTGGAAAATCATCAGCCGTTACCCGTTAGTCGTCTTCTTCTCTCACACTTGGGAAAATGAGCACCGACCCGACGGATCCGCCTGGACTCCTCATATCAACCACCGAGTCCATCCGCTCCTTCCTGATCTCAGCCTCTGAAGATTCAGACCTCTCTCAGGAACTCCGACAAATAGCTTCCAACCTCTCCTCACAAACCAAGGTTCCATACAAGTCGCTCCGAGCTCTATGGTCTGCGCCAATTGCGTCGAATCGTCCAGACTTGCTCAGTCTTTTCACCGGATCAGAATTCATTTTTACTAGCCCCAAACCAAGGGAGAAGGTTAGTAGAATTAGTAATCCGCCGAAAATTGTTGAATTATGCTTTTGTTTTCTGAGAAATCTATGGAATGAGTGAATCGTGGATCTTCTTGTTGGTTGAGAAATTTCCTTTTCTGGCAACTCTTGATGACGTGTTAATTTTTCATTTCAGAGCGAGGAGCTAAAGTCCAGGCTCAAAAAGCTTAAAGATTTAGCTGAGAGGAAAGCGTATCAGGAGCTAGTCAAGGATATTACGCCCAAGAAGGATACCGATGAGCCTTTCTCTTCTTACAAGGATCAGCTGGGATTTGGTATGAATTTTCTATTTGTGTATGTGAGTGTATCAGCTGGAATGTGGACTTTGTATTACAAAGTCTTTGTTTGAGCTCTGTAAATTGCAATAACTGAGGACCCTTGAGAGAAACTTTAAGTTCAAAGGCTAACTTCTTTCCCCATGTTTAAAGACGGTTAAACGCCTGAGGCTGTGTTTCAACTGAATTGATTTTATTTGATCATGCAGTCAATTGAATGAGTTCCTCAATTTTTCCAAAAACAAAACATAAGGAATTCCATTAAAGTTTCTGAAGAAGAAATTATTATGTAAAGACAATATAGATGATATCCAGAGTTTGTTCTGATTATTCTGCTTTTCTCTCATCAGATTTTATGTTATTGGATTTAACTTTTATCCATTATGAAGACCTTCTTTTCTGGGGTTGTTCTATATTTTGTCTTTGACCATCTTTCCGTGTTACTTCTGTGTGCTCATCATGTCTTTGACTTGATTATACATGTGCTGTTTTTATGACTGCTTCTAACTTCTTTGAATTTCTCAATCTTAGTTGATTTATGCTTAATCACGTGAGCTGGTTTTGACTTTAAAGATTATCATTTATCATCTAAATCTAATTTTTCATGCGATGAACTGAGATGTCTTATAGTTCTTCAGTGGGTTAGTTTGAAGAATATAGGAATATGATAAGAACTATTGGCTGGAAGAAACTAATCAAACGAATATTAACTTGATAAATGCTAAGAATCATAAAATTGGGTTTACCAAACTACAACAACAGTATCATTGATTATGATAAGCAAAGGCTATGAGCTTCGCCGGGCATCATGAACTGCTTAACTACTTTATGGATAAGATACGGGGAATTGACTTAATGACTTCAATGGAACATAGTTCCAGGTTAATTGTGAGAGAGAACAATTGGGTTGCTGGATGGAGATTGTTAACAGTGTTTATTGATAGAATTGAAAACGAAATGTACCTTACTAGGCTTTATAATGCAGTGTTATTCTTTCGTTTCCATTGCAGCTATACTTTTTCTTGATGCATTGTTTAAGTTTGTTCTGTGATGGAACTTGGTCAAGACTTAATTTACTGATATAAAATGTAAATTGGTTATGACTTGCAAAGATTGACCTTTGAGGGTATAAGCAGTCTTTAATTTTGACAGGCTTACATGTGGCATTGACAATGTTCACTTGCTACTTGGTTGGCTATGCAGCATTCCGGGCATTGTTTAGCCACAGCCCAGTCATGGTAACATCAGAAAGCCCTCCCTCCCTCCCTCACTCCCTCACTCGCTCGCTCCCTTCCTCACTCCTCACTCACATGGCATCTATACTTTTGTCTTGCAGAATGCTGCAGGAGGTATCCTCGGATTGGTTTTTGGCATGCTTGTGGAAACTTTTCTTTTCATAATTAGAACTTCTAGTCATGATCGTAGGTCATCACCTTCCATTTCCAAGCTAAAGAAGAATCAGTAGACGTGATCTTTGAAGAAGGTTTGTCTTTCTTGTACGCTTTAGGAGTTGGAGTTGCAAGGATCCCGGGATAAATCTTTAAGATGAGTTACATTATTGGCTTGATTAATGCTAAATTTTTGTTAACTATATTCAAATGCAAATGAAGAAGGCAATTTCTACTTACTCATTACTATTAGTTTTAAAATTATACCTTTATAATTGCGGTTTTGTTTTAATGAAACAATGTCGTTCTTCATTAACGTACAGAGTTGCAGATTTGATCATCTTTATGACTTTTTTGTTAGGGGTGTTTGGGTCCAGTTCATTTTTTTACCCAAAAAAGATTAACCAAACCTAACCGAACGATTTTGATTCGGTTTGGTTCTCCGATTAGACTTTAGCATCTCACTTTCAAGTTTATTTTTAGACATTATTTGGTATTGAGAGTATGTATACATAATAAATGGTGATTTTTTTTAATCTAAGAATAAATGGTGATTTTTTTTAATCTAAGAATAAATGGTGATCGAGTATTGTTTATTTGACAATAAATAAATGGTTTAATAACATGAAAACAATGATTAGGACCATGATTCTAACCAGGGCAAGGCCAGATTTTTTCAGTACGAAAATTTGTTTCGTAACGGTAAATTACACTATATTACACAATTTGATTTAAAAAATAAAATATATAAAAATAAGATTATAGTGTCAAACAGATCTTGAACAAAATTTGAGTCCAACTGACTCGTATCTTTTAAACATTACATTCCGTTAGAGATTTTTTGTTTCTGAAACGAAACTCTCACATTAAACAAACTGAGCATCCGCAAACAAAACGGAAAGTTCTCAAGCCACACCGAAAAGTCAGCTTCTAAAAGACTAACTTAGCTAATCTACGGGCAGACTTCATTACAATTCCTTTTGACATGAACAATAGGAAAATTAAAACGATCTAGAAAAGAAACACAATCCTGGACAATAAGCCTGCTATCCACCGAAGCCGAGGAGGAGTCCAAACAAGCCTTGACCATAGCCAAAGAGTCAGATTCGGATACCTGTTGACGAAGCTAACTCAAGGCCCTCCACCGAAAACCTCCCCCGAATCCTCTTGGGCATGGCCGCGAGAAACTCCCCCGTAGAGTTCCGAATAACAACGCCCAAACCCATACCACAGGTCGAACCACAAGTAGTGTCAATATTAAGTTTAAAACAATTCGGGGGAGGGGGGATCCGCCTGACAGAGCCGGACGGTAAAGGGTTCACCGAGGGCCATTGCAAACCGAAATAGAGTTTTTCCATTCCTCAAAAAATGCAGAAGCCCACCTCAAAATACAATCCCCATCCCGAATTGGTTTCCCATTGACAACACTATTCCTGTTCGTCCAAATAGCCCAACACACCACCACAAACCAACAGAAATTTGAGAGTTCAAAAGACTCCCTAGCTGCCAGCAATGTGTCAAAAACTGAATTGGATTTCGGGAAATCCAGAACCGAGGGAATTGACCCTCTCCAAACCACTTTAGCTGCTCTACACCGGAATAAAGCATGCACCAAAGACTCCTCTTTACCACAAAATTAGCAATAAGGAAGAGTATTAATACCCCTGGAAATCAGATTCCTCGTACGAGGGAGAGAGTTCAAAGCCAACCTCCAAACAAACAATTTAATTTTAGATGGAAGCTTTAAACTCCATAGGAACTTCCACCACCTCTCTAAGGTTGAAGCCGAAGGACCCTCCGGGTAGGGAGATGAAAGAGCCACTTCATGACCACTTTTCACCGAATAAACTCCAAACTTACCAAAATGCCACACCAAAAAGTCCGGAGAATCTGAACGGGGAAGGGGAATAGCCAGAATTTCTTCACAGTCCTCCGGGAGAAAGTGACAATTTAATAAATCCTCCCTACACCCCCCCTTCCCCCAATAAATCAGCCACCATAAGATCCGGTAATAAAATAGGGGAATGGGAAATCACCTTAAAAGAGAGGTCTGGGAATCCACCTGTCATGAACACTTTGATGGACGATGCATTACCCACCTGCCACCGCAAACCCGAGCTGAGAAGCTCTCTGCCCCAAACAATACTCTTCCAAAGAAATGTAGACGAGGGACCCACCTCTGCTTCCAGGAAAGACGTCCTCCAGAAATAATTGGCCTTTAAAATCCTAGCAAGCCAAGAATCCGGGATTTGGAAAATGCGCCACGCCTGTTTAGCCAGCAGAGCTTTATTGAAAGGCTCCAAAGCTCTCAACCCCAGCCCCCATCCGTTTTAGCTTTACAAAGCTTTCTCCAAGCAGTTCAGTGCATCGTAGGACCCGAATCTAAGAATCCCCACAAAAAATTAGCTGTAATGGCTTCAATTTCCTTGCATAAGGCTTTAAACAGTCTAAAACAACGTATTGCGTAGATTGGGATAGCTTGGATCACTGCTTAAATAAGCATTTCTTTTCTCCCAACTAAGAACTGCCTTCCCCTCAATCCCATCGGTAACTTCCTGACCTTGTCCTCGATATAGCCAAAAGCTCTCATCTTTCTTCTGTCTAGATACACTGGGAGCCCCAAATAGGACTCAAGACAAGGGCTTATATTAATGTTAAGGGAAGAAGCTTAAGTCCTCCTATCCTGATTTGGTGTTTGGGCTGAAAAAAATAATCGACTTATCCGGATTCACAACCTGACCTGAGGCCCTCGCATAGACTTTGAGGATCTCTGCTATACCCAAGCAGGTAGCTTCCTTATCTTTGCAAAAAATCAGAGTGTCGTCGGCGAAGAACAAATGGGAAACAATCGGACCCCCTTTGCAGATCAAGTAACACTGAACCGAGTCTGACTCAATCACCTTTCTGAACAAACTAGACAACCCTTCCGTACACAGGAGAAACAAATACGGGGATAACGGATCTCCTTGTCTGAGCCCCTTGGAAGGAGAAATACAGCCATAGACCGCCTTGTTAATGAGGGAAAGAAAAGCTAACTGAAGAAATATATCACCTGATGAGAGACACCCAACTGTCAGGGAAGCCCATTTTCTTCATAACTGTAAACAAATAAGACCACTCCACCCTGTCATAAGCTTTATTGACATCCAATTTTATGGCAGCCATTCCAGAACTACCTGACTTCCTTCTTCTCATCGAGTGAATCATTTCAAAAGCTGTCAGAATGTTGTCACTGATTTGGCGTCCTCCCACAAACGCACTCTGATTTTTCGATATAATTGAAGGAAGGATCGGGTTTAACCGATTAGCGATAGTCTTCGCAACAGTGTTGTATAGGATGTTGCAAAGACTAATTGTCTGAAGTCCACATGTTTCACGTTCTTGACCTTATGGATAAGAGCAATAATGGTCGAATTAATATCCCACAGGTCCACCTTCTCATTTAAACATCTCAAGCAGATCCGAGTTACATCATCCCCAACTATACACCAAAACCTCTGGTAAAATAGAGCAGGGTGTTCTAATACACGGCAACGGCTGAAAAAAGTGTGGTGGTGTTTTAATTGAAATTTTTTTTTCAAATCAAATTCATTATATATTTATATATTAAATCAAAAACATATGTGGATATAAAATAGGGGTGTGCATGGTTCGGTTAGGTTAGTTAGTAAAAAAATTTTTTGTAATCGAATCAAATTCATCGGTTACCTAAAATATTGAACCGAATCGAGCCCGTATAACCAAAAGAACTGAACCGAATGAAATCAAAGTAATCAGTTCGGTTCGATTACTGATAACTAGTTCGGCTACAATTATAAAATTTTAGAAAAAATAGCAAAAATCATGAAATTGAAAATATCAACACTCAATACAATTAATATATATGCGTCTAATTTGTGTCTAATTTATTAAGTTTTTAATATTTTATGTCTAATTCATATATATATTAAAAATGGTTGTAATCGTTTCGAACCAATTACATGTTTATTGTAAAATATAATTGAACCGAAAGTTCGGTTACTTAAATTAACCGAATCGATTACAATTACCATAGAAAAGAACCGATCGAAGCAATTCGGTTCGATCAGTTCGTAAAAATTATGCACACCCCTAATATAAAATATATCTCTTGTAATCCAACCAAGCGTCATTGCAATACAATGACTCTTGCTATCAGACAATCAACAAACTTCAAGATCAACACAACGATATTTCAAGTCAATTTTATAACACACTAGGTGTGTGTGAGCACGTCAAATATATCAAGAACACTTTTCTATCTCTATATGTTCTCAACACATGAGATCTAGAGATTTTCGAAAGTGATTAATTTGTGAGACAAAACTCTTATCGAAAAATAATTAAAAGTTCTTCACATAACTTTTTGATTTACTTTTAATCTCAGAGAGTTTCACCCATGATTGCAACTGTATTATTAGCACATTGATCCAATAGAATAATATCAATATATATTTTTAGATAATGGTGTATCAGAGTCGCAGTGTCTCATGACATTGTAGTTTCATGGCACTGCAGTGTGCCGTGAGGAGTCACAGTGCCTCACCACATTGTAGTTTCACAGCACCACTGTAGTGTTGTGAGACACTACATTAGTCCATGTCAATTTCTGATTCAAAATTAGTGATTGACATGTGACAGTTCAATATGTCACGTGGCAATTTCTAAAAATTTATTATTTATTTTAATCAGATAAATATCCAGACATTAGTTAATTCAAAAATTAACTTATCTGATCATCTTTATCAACTAACTTATCTTTTAGTTCAAACAACAAATTTAGTTGATTCAAAATTTGAATTATTATCTCATAATAATTAAACGTTATCTAATTTCACCATATATAATTAATCGATATTATTATTTAATGATAATTTTTGAAAATTATATTTAATAATTTAATTAATTAACTCTTAATTAATTAATCATACATAATTATATATTTCCCTAAAAATATAATTCATTTTGTAAGTCAATCATTTTCTCGTGTCCTGAAATATTCACACCCTAAACTGTATAGTACATAGGTGACTTGGGGACCATGAACCTATAATCATAAGCTCCAATAAACCATATTATTAATTAAATTCTTTAATATGGAATTGCATTCTTTGAGATTACATAATGTATTTACAGAGAATTCTTGTGTAGTCAATTGATATAATCGTTTCATGTAATTTTGTCCTCCAATTATTGATTCGTAAATTAGAGCTGGTCAAAATTATATTTTTACCATTCTACTTACCTATTGATCCTTAAATACCATTAATTCACTAGTGAATGACTAATTTATAATCATATTAGAAATTTAAGCATTCAGTTCCAGAATTAACACTTAAAAAAATTAATATATGATCCGTCAAGAAAACTTGGATTTCAAATATTGTAAGATCATGTTCACAGCCATCTATATCACTGAATCTCCAAAATAAAAATCACTAGTTTATTTTACAAACAAACATTAACAAGTGAATCAAAACATCCAATAGACATGCATATGAGTTCATGACTACTCAGGATTCAGACTGATCTATATATGATCATCAGATAGATGTGTATTAAATTTTTATGATAAACGATAAGTTAATAAAGATATTAATCTACATCGGTCATGTCATATATAATCTATTATATAAAGATCATTCACTAAGATATCTATCCATATCAATTATCTGAATTTAGATCACATTCATTCATTATGTTTAGCGAACCGTACTAACAACTATTCATTAAAGATTTTATTCTTTAATATGTTGTTGACAATTTTATTTATTATTTATGATCTTAATTATCTCGTACTTATATAAGATCATAGTTTTATTATTGAATATGAAATTCTCAGATATTTACATTAATTATTCAACAATAATTTAAAAATATAATTACAAGAAAAATATAATTACATTAAAATATCAAAACACATATTGTGAGGTTATTACACCGGATACAAATAAACCGTCCGGCTCTAGACTTTTGGTTGGGTGTATACTAGGAATCGCACTATTAAATTCCTCCGCAGTGAAAGGCTTGGCCAAGACTGTGAGCTGATCCTCAAAAATCTTCCAGTCAATCGCATTAATGACCGGCTCCAGATCCTCCTCAGAAGGATTCAAAGATTGAAAAATTGAAGCTAAAGTAGTCTGCTATAATAGTCCAAGTGCACCTGATTCTCCGTCCAAATCCCCTGCCTGTTGAAGAGACTCGTGATGGTGTTTTTCTTAAGAGAGAATTCAAAATTTATAGACGGGTGCCAATTGCCAAGTGTCAAAAACCAATAAGAGATCTCATGTGAGGTCACGTGGTCTACTTCTGCCACGTGAAATTCAAAAGAGTCCTAAAAGAGAGATCACGTGGGGCAGATGGTCCCTTACCCAAGGAAAAACCTTTGTATTTTTTGTGTACTACACTAGCAAAACTATAATAAAAAGGAAGCCTTGATACAATGAATTGTCCGATATGGAAACAAATGGGAGAAAATGGTGTATGGGAGACTACATGAAACGTACCGCAACCACATTCCCTTTCCTTAAAAACCAGTAAATAACTTATTTACAAAATATTATATTTTCCATCCATAATGTGACCACGAAATTTCTAATTATGGATAAGACTTGCAGATTAAGAGGAAATAAAATCTTAAATCTTGGAAGTGAGATTATATGAATAAATATCTAATTTATACTTTCAAAACGAAATACAGGTTATGTAGCGATAACACGTGTCAATTCTTATGTTCAAAAGTGTAATTATCATTTATTTCTTTAATAGTTAAGAAAATGTTCAAATGCAGGGGTGCCTTGTGACTCCTTCCATTACCCTTAGTTCCGTCCTTACACATAGGATGATTCAAGAATGAATCAATCCTCGATGTAGATATCGATATTTATCGATACTGAAGCATGATTCATAATGTGACGTGTAAAATATTTATATAATCATTTTTCAAAAACAAAAGTGAGGTATAACGAAAATTATCTAACATACGGGCAAACTTTTTAGTACTCATGGATTACATAAAACACATTACTTCGTCCATAACTTATTGTGATTAATATATATTATTTTATTTGTATTCAGAAGAGGAAATGTGAAGACTCTCATCTTCACATGTTCTAAGTCATCCTCCAAATTTTGATCATTGACTTTTATTTATTTTTAGAAATGGTTCTTTTTTTTTTTTGTAAATTCTATACAACATCACATGAGAACATTTCAGTTCTTAAAGTAATGAAAACTCAATACTACTTCATACCATTAATGTCACGTATGCATCTCTTTTTAAATTTGATGCGACATCCATATCTAATTTAAGAAAAATCATTTCCAAATTAAAAAAAGTCAATGGTCAATTTTCTGAGGATGACTTGGAACATGTGAAGATGGAAAGCAACCCACAAAACTATACTTCTATTTCAATGAAGCTTTGGTTTCTCGAACCTGGTTTTATTTCTCAATCTTATATATTTATTTTTTTTTGTCAAACTTCTCGATCTTATTAATTTTTGAGTTAACACTAACCAACTAACTTCATATGTAACAAAAACACACACAAAGCTATCTTAAAATCGTCGTCATACGGTTTGGTACTAAAATTTTAGTGCAAATAAACCATTATTAGCGCTAATACATAATTTATCATTTATAATTTAATTTAGAGAAAAAATTTCTGACATTAACCATAGTTTGTTTAAATGACAAAGTTTAAAAATGACACAAATATCTATTCATGTTATGTTTTACTATAAAAAAACATATAATCATTATGTCAGGCTAACATAGTTTAAGAACATGTAATATCAAAATTAATTCTTATTGTTTTCAATTCTAAAAACGTAAAATTTAATTTTTTTAATATTCAAATTAGAATTCACATCAAACCATATTTTTAAATTAGAAAAATAATTATATCAGATTGCGTAATAGGATAAGCTGGTCTTTTCAATAAAAATGACGGAGTAGTAAATCAATATGTTTAATTAAATTCATTAAGTTTTCAATTACTTAATTAAAGTTATGTATGATTTTTAATAAAATAATAATGAATAGTTGGAAAACCCGACTCCAGTGGAGTTGCCTACTCCATAGCCGTCTCACGTGAATAGATACACGTGTCACCATTTCGTACACTTTAAGGTCAACTTGGTAATCACATCTGACGGTACTTGCTTACCTATATATTCAGTTCATTCAACTACTCTCCCTTCATCAGTCATCTCTTAACTAACTGAATCAAATAAGCATAGACTCTTTCCTTACATTTCACTTCACATCCCCCAGCCAATGAAAGCTGTTCTGATCAGAACGGGTTCCGTTCCGGCCAATTCTCCGACCGCCCTCGGTTCGTCCAAATTCTCCATTTTGCGTTCGGTTTCCGGAGTCTTCTCCGGCGAAAAGATCACAGTCTCTTCTCCGAGGATCTCTATGTGTTTTGATGTTAATCACCGGAGATATTCTCATGTGAGAGGTATACGAAGGGTGTTATCAGAAAGTGACGTCGTTCGGTCAGGAGATATGAAATTGAGTGGAGCTGGATCTCGGTCTTTTCCGTCGAGAATACCGGAAGAGGAGTATCTTTCTGAAAGCAGTGAAAGTGAAGACAATGGAGGAGGATCAGTGTTATTGAAGGATAACGACGGATTGTATAGCTCGAACTACGCCGGAGAATGGCCAGGAAGTGGTATTCCGATTGAGGAGCTCGGGTTCTCAGAGAAATACGGTGGCGGAGGCGGTGACGATTACATTTCCAATACATATTTTGGAGGGAACCGTGATCGCAGCTCGATCAGAGATTACTATGAAAAGACGCTGAACTCAAACCCTGGCGACTCTCTCTTGCTGAGAAACTACGGCAAATACTTACACGAGGTAATTTATTTTGATTTACATCACTTTGATCTGAATTAGAGGTTTTTTTGAATTTGGATCTCAATCTGATTGTGACGGTAATGTGAAGGTGGAGAAAGATAGTGTGCGAGCAGAGGAATGCTATGGAAGAGCAATTTTAGCAAGCCCCGGAGATGGAGAATTGTTGTCATTGTACGGAAAACTGGTGTGGGAGACTCAGAGAGACGAAGAGAGAGCCAAATCTTACTTCGATCGCGCCGTATATGCTTCCCCTGACGACTGGTACTAATCTGATTCATTCTAAATCTTGACTAATTAATTAATTGCTTAATCCATTTTTTAATTATTGTTATTATTATAATTTTGAGTAGCACGGTGTTGGGGTCATACGCACACTTCATGTGGGAAGCAGAGGAGGAGGATGAAGTAAAAGGCAAGGCTGATGAGGAGTCGCCGGCTTTGATAGCGGTTTTTTAGCTGAAAACGCGTTTCGAAATCTCGATCTTCGTGTAATTCTGTTGAGTAAAATCTTACTAAGTTGCTTTTGACCCATAATAAGAGGGAAAAAAAAGTACAAATAAAAATTAACAATGAACAAATGGTGAGCTAGGAGAGAAGACGTCAATGGGTTTCTCTCTGTAATTTTTTTATTTAGGAACTGTGTACGTATAACTAAATTAAATGTATGTATTTATGTGTTCCACCATTTGTTGCTTAGCTTCATTTATGTCTTGTTTGAATTTCGTTGCTTTAATTACAATACTAATAATCACTAATTTCATCTCTGAAAAATGGAAGTTGATAGCTTACTTCTGCTTAATTTATTCCAATCAACTTGTACTCTTATCTGTTTTGTTTATGGAGTGTACGAAACCGAGGAAGTTTTTTTAAAATATCAAGAACAGGTCCGAGGAAGCTTCAGTACTCATTCTTATTGTCATTAGACTAAAAAAAATGCAGTTGTATGGACTACATATATGTTTAGGTTACGTGCAATAAATAAAATGAACCAGGTGTTGATGTGCATTACTACTATGTCCATCGAGAAGTAAATAAATCTATGGTTTGAGGAAGAAAAAAAACTCTTCATAACGGATACAAAGGAATCATACAACTGAAAGAGGTTATATTCAGAACCAAAAAATGATTATATTTTGCAAATCTGGGTTGTGAATCTGTGATGGACCATAATAAACAAGTGACGTGACTCTCCTGTTCGAACAAACTGGAGGAACCCATGTCCAAAAAATCTTGGGCAAGTGATCTACAATTGTATCAATTCGGATAACAATTAATAAAAACTCACTCTTAGATCACTCCACATGAGATCAGAAGGTGATCTAGCGAGTCAGTATCGATAACTTTTGTTCTCCAAACATAACGAATTAGAATCGAAGAAAGCAGCACATGGCAAAGACGATGAGTGCAACGGCTTGCATGATTCAAAAACTTAAAACTAGTATTGTCAAAGATCTTGCCATAAAAAAGCCATTACTTCCCGTACATTCACAGGTGATTGCTTTCGTACGTGATTAATACGGAGGAGGCATTTAAAAGTTACAACAATTAGCTCTCACTCTGTATTTTGACATTCTAAAATTGCAATATGTAATTGTAAAGGTCATTTCGTACATGTTAAATAAAAATGATGTAAAAGTTAAGTTACTGATAATACATCATTAAGTGAAAAAAAGTTATTAGAAAGAATGATTCTTATTTGGTATGGGTAAAATTGTGTGAGAAAATTTGATAAAATTGTTGAAAAAATTATATAAATTATATGAAAGTAATAAAATTATTTATTATGTATAGTTGCTTTGCGTTTATCAACTTTTAATTTGTTGTCAATGATTATTATATATTCTAATACACACACATACTATATATATATATATATATATATAATATTTTACGCACAAATTAATTAACTATTTTATTAACCCATCAATAAAATTAAATCAATTATTTTATCTTATTACCCAAAAATTAAAATTTTTTTTACTTACACCATATAAATAAAGTCAATGACAAATTGTTCAAAATTACATAATAATATTTTATACAGATTCTCTATTAACAACTACTAAAAATCTTAATAATTCATATAGTGTTTGACAAAATTCTCTCTGATATAGTAAAATTAATTATCATATAATTTTTCTCTCTTATATATCAAAATAAATCTGATATAAATAAGAGTAATTTATATTAACACATTAAAATATTTTATAATACATAACAGTTTTTCGTTATATATATTTGTCTTCAGTAAATATGTATATCATAATTATCAATATCCTTCCATTCCGATTGGAACGAGTAAAATATTTTAGTTCTGATACAGGAACAAAACTGAACAACGATGCAAATTTTTATTATATTTTGATTAAATACAATCTAAAAGTAAATATAAATCATTAAAGGACACCCTCATTCGTGATTTCGTTCTACGTGTCTGGCCCTCCATACAAAAAAAGAGACATGATAAAAAATACAATTATATTCTCATTTATAAATTTAATACTTTTTAAATATGAATAGTTTATAAATATTGAAGAGTTTATCTATCCTTAATTCAAATTTAATATTTTATTTCATTCATTCAAATTAACGTGCACATCTTAATTTCACGAGACAATCTCGAGATGAGTTGGCGAACGAGTCGGAAGGGACGAAAAAAATCTCAAAATTTGATATCAGGACTGTTTCGGTTCCACCAAGATCGGGATATTTACAACACTTTTATGAGACTTTAGTCTTGAAGAAAATAAAATATCAAAGTCAAGTAGAAATAATTGAAACAAATAATGATATTTTTATGAGGATTTGAGAAAGTAAAAGTTATTATAAAAAATGTGTACATGTGTTATAAGATGATAAAGTTATTATATAAAGTCGATTTTTATGAGAAAGTGATAAGGAAAGTAATGTGAGATTGTTATTTTACCAGACTAAAAAAACTTTACTATGACAAATGAAAATACTTGTAATAAACATATGAAAATGTTGAAAAATACTAAAACCAAACTCCCCCTAAGTGCGTTCTGACAAATTATTTGTGACTTCAAGTCGTAATATCTCAAAAGCAGTAGTTCAAATCCGTAAACATGACCCAACAATGTTTACAAAAACAAGACATGAAAAGTCATGACCTTTTCCTTAAATTTAAGAGGATTCAATTTCTTGATATGTCATTAGTTGCACAGTTACTTCAATCCAACATATATGTGTTTAACTAGCTGATCGGAAACAAGAGAACACATTATCAATACTTTTCGAATCTGATAAGTAAGCAAATTGCCCATTTAATCCACAAAAGTAGTCATGATTGAAGGTAATAAGCACAGCCAAATATGGCAGTTGTGATGCTAAATATTTACAGAGTGTGTCAAGCTTAAATCCTACTGAATTGGTTTATGATTTACTCTTACTTACCAATGTGGGTGTAATTGAGACAACTCCAATGAAAAACAGTGTAGCAATTGAGTTGAAGTCATACAGATCTCCTATTGATTTCAATTCTCCAAGTGCTAATCCAGCCTGCACCAAAATACAGAGTAATGGAATCAGACATTATCTTAACTTATTTGGATATTACCCAAATAAACCGGGCTTGCCCCAGACTCATACCACGAGCATGAATTTAACGATCAGATAAACCTCCAACTGATCAAACTAATGACCTCTGAGGACTGAGGTGCAAACTCAAGGTCTTAACCAATTGGGCTACACCTCAAGGTTATAAAAGAACAAAAATTCTTGATCTAACAAGAAATTTTTCGTATTTTGATTCTTCCCGAATCTTAATGGTGAGAGATTGGCGGGTCATTTTAACATTCATACTAAGAGTTCAAGCACTCAAACCTGTCTCATTAACATGTACAAATTGTCTAACCTACTGATTGATACTATTTAGCTATAAATTACTTAATAAACCATATGAAGTGTAAAAAATGCCCTCATATGGTACTTTCGGATTTGATTGTAAGATTGTTCACTAAATTTTCAAGATCAGGTAATCTAGTTATCTAAAATAGAATAGAATCAGGATGCCAAACATTTATCCAGATACTCATTTGTTAAATTTTCAGGAAGAGTATTACCCGGACGGTAACATATGCAGCGGGTATGAGACCGATGAATGTGGCTAGGAAGAAGATATGATATGGCACATCAACTATTGGAGAAGCGAAATTGATAAACGTATTTGGCAAGGTAGGTGTCAATCTTAGAAAAAGCATGTAGTTCAATAGCCCTGCTCTTCGCTTAGAGACCTGTGAGGAAATGGAAATATAGATTAATCTAAATGCTGATGAAAAGAAGGGTTAAATTCAGCTTACACCCATAAACTATGGGCCATTGGCAATTGAAATTACTCGAACTTCAAAATAGGCAAAACCAGTCCCTATGGCTTATTTCCGTCAAATTTTCTATAGAAAAAAGTACAGTAACAGAGGGAAAGAATTATTTGACCAACTGTACACTATAGATAGACCCTAAAAATTAAGAAAAAGAAGAAAAAGAGACTAATTGGCAGCATAAAATTTGATGGAATTAAGTCATTGAGGACCAATTTTGCCTATTTGAAAGTTCATGGAGTAATTCTACTCATTTCAAAGTTTGTATGTGTAAACCGCCAATGGCAAAAGTTGAATTAAACCCTAAAAAGAAGCCAAGACCGGTAAAGCTTGATTGTGGATGGGGATTTACCTGATCTTGAAAGAATTGCACCTTCTGGGGCCAAAGAGAGAAGACGATGGGCCGCCCAATCATCTTTGATAGAAAAAAGCAAGAAGAAGCACCAGCTGTGGCAGCGAATACGACTAGAGCTACCCCTTTAAAGACTCCAAAAAGAGCACCAGCAAGTAATGACATAAAAACAGTTCCAGGAATCATGAAGGTCTGCATAAAAATGTAAACCATGCAGTACCCCAACAGGACCTGTGCTGTGTAGTCACTTGTATAGTCCTCAAGGTGATCTCTACACCGCAGAGATAGAATGAGAGAAAAAGAGAGGGAGAAAGAGAGGGGGGGGGGG